>OU343221.1:306577943-306877985 GCA_910596185.1 Chrysanthemum makinoi
TGCATGCGCTTTATTATTTACATGCTAACCCATCCTTATTCTTGTACTGCTCGAGGTTAGCATGGGCATGTTTAGAGTTTACCCATAATTATTCTGTATGGGTTAAACATATATTTTAGTATTATGTTTATTAGGTTTCCCAGAAACAATGTTAGGGTTCCTTGTCTATAAAAGGAACTTCATAGTATGTAATAGAAAGACGTTCGAAACATAGAGTTTCAGTTAATGAAAAGATCCATAGAGGATCTAAGTGTTCTTATTTATTACAACTTGTATTTATATTCCTCTAAAGAATACGAGTTGTAGAGATTTTCTATTAGTTTGTTTGTGATTACATAAGCAACACTAACGATCTACGAGTGCTCAAGATCTATCAAGCTCTTTGTTTACAACAGAACTTATCACCTAGTGCATTCACTAAGACCAAAGCTAAGACTAGTTGGAGATGGCAAAAATGGTTACACAATACACTTGGATTTAAATGGATACCTAAAATCATTAATATGTGTGTTTCTACTATAACTGCTTAGGAACCCTCTAACTCTTCAGGTTCCACGTCTACTTCTATTCCATCTGTGTCACCTGTGTGTAATGCAGGTGATACAGATCATCCTTTGGATTGTTGATAGCGGATGTTCCCGACACATGACAGGCAATCTCAAACTATTATCAAACTTTGTTGCAATGTTCATTGGCACTGTCAGATTCGGGAATGATCACTTCGCATCTTCATGGGCTACGGAGATTACATCAATGGTAACATCGAAATTAGCAGGGTTTATTATGTGGAAGGTCTCGGGCATAATCTCTTCTCAGTTGGTCAATTCTGTGATGGAGATTTGGAAGTTGCTTTTCGGGAGAAAACTTGTTTCATTCGTGATCTACAAGGAAACGATCTTATGTCTGGCACCCGCATTTCAAGTCTTTATTCAATCTCAATGCAAGACATGATTGTTTCATCTCTCATCTGTCTACTTTCAAAGGAAACATCTACAAAATCTTGGCTATGGCACCGTCATCTCTCACATTTAAACTTTCAAACCATAACCAATCTTCCACGATACAAACTTGTTGAAGGTCTCCCAAGATTTTGGTATTCTAAAGATCACCTCTGCTCAGCTTGTGAACAAGGGAAAAGCACTCGTGCTCACTTTCCCTCAAAGGTGGAACACAACTCACATCATGTGCTTCATCTTCTTCACATGGATTTGTGTGGCCCGATGGGCGTGCAGACGATTAATGGCAAACGCTACATCTTGGTAATTGTAGATGACTACTCAAGATGGACTTGGGTTTATTTTCTTTGAAGTAAAGATCAAGCTCCACATATGATCATCACCTTTCTCACGAAAATACAAGTTCAGCTCCGGAACACAGTCAGACAAATCAGAAAAGACAAAGCTACTGAATTTGTGAATCAAACTCTTCGTGCATATTATGAGATAGTAGGAATTGAGCATCAAACATCAATTGCGCTGAACAGAAACAAAGCGAGTTGTTGAAAGACGAAACCGTACGTTAGTGGAAGCTGCAAGAACGATGTTAATTAATGCAAAACTTCCAGATTACTTGTGGGCTGAAGCCGTGTCAATTGCAGTTCAATGATTACCAAACGCCACAACAAAACACCTTATGAGCTTATCCACAACCGTAAACCGAATCCCAAACACTTTCATGTATTTGGATCCCTTTGTTATCCGAATAATGATCGTGATGACTTTGGTAAGCTCAAAGCCAAAGATGACATTGGAGTCTTTGTTGGATATTCTGAAAACTCTAAAGGTTACCGGATCTAGAATCGTCGTACAAGGGAGATTATGGAAATGATTCATGCAAATTTCGATGAGCTTACAGAAATGGCTTCTGAGCATAACAGCTTGGAACCCGAACATAACCGTCTAAACTTCCCTCAAACCCCATCATCAGCTGAACCAAGTTTACAACTTACTCGACGTCAAATGGAACAGCTATTTGCTCCTCTGTTTAGTGATGATATTGATGAATGTGCTCCAGATGTATCAAATGTTTCCGCTGCTCAACCTGATCATAATCCAATACCTGATACACCTGCTACAACAACTACTGTTGAAAAAGCACCACCAGTTGAATCTACAACAACAGTCGAACAAACCGCATCCAATGACGCTGAACCAGCTGGTGATCTTCTGATCATTGAAGTACCCTCACCTGCAGATTATGATCCAAATGAGTTCCTCAACCCTTTTGCTAATGAAACTGCCACATCTGATGTTGCGGAATCATCTACAAGTCATTTGAATCCTCCTAATCTGCAGAATGTATATCAACATCAACCCTCCACACATCGTTGGACTAAATACCATCCTCTAGTGAACATTATTGGCAACCCAAATCAACCGTCATAACTAGACACGACTTTAGGCTGACGGTGAACATTGCATTTATGCACTTACCGTCTGCCAATTTGAACCCAAAATATTTGAGAAGCTATGACATATGACAACTGGATTGAATCCATGCAAGAAGAACTCAATCAGTTTAAATGTCTTGAAGTATGGGAATTGGTTGAAAGACCAACCGGGGTCTATGTTATTGGTCTTAAATGGATTTGGAAAAACAAGCTAGACGCTAAGGGACAGTTATCGAAATAAGTCCGCTGTGGCTAAGGGTTATAAACAAGAAGAAGGGATCGATTCAATCGCACCAGTGGCTAGACTTGAGGCTGTACGGATCTTTCTCGCATTCGCGGCTTACATGAACATCACGGTCTTTCAGATGGACGTCAAAACTGCTTTTCTCAATGGAAAACTGAAAGAAACGGTCTATGTTAGCCAGCCAGAAGGATTCGTTGATCCAGAGTTCCCGAACCATGTCTACAAGCTGAACAAGGCTCTCTACGGTCTCAAACAAGCCCCTCGGGTGTGGTACGATGAGTTATCATCCTTCATACAATATCACAGGGCACACATTTTAATCGTTCAAATTTTTGTGGATGACATCATTTTTGGGTCAACACATCTAAAATACTCAAACGCTTTTTCAAGACTAATGAAAACACATTTTGAAATGTTCATGATGGGTGAACTTACGTTCTTTCTAGGACTTCAAGTTCATCAATCACCCCGTGGTATTTTTCTAAGTCAGTCCAAATATGCCTTTGAAATTTTAAACAAACATGCAATGCAAAATTATGAAACCTATGCCACACCAATGGCACATACCAAGAAACTAGACGCTGATTTGCATGGGAAATTGGTGGACCCTACTAAATACCAAAGTATTATTGGGTCTCTCATGTATCTAACAACCAGTAGGTCTGATATTGTTTTTGCCGTATATCTTTGCTCCCATTATCAGTCAAGACCAACTGAAACTCACCTCTCTGAGGCTAAAAGAATCCTCCGATACATCATGGGAACCATTAATTTGGGAATTTGGTATCCGAAGGATTCTGGTTTTGAACTAATAGCCTTTTCAGATGCTGATCACGCAGGTTGCTTAGATTCTTGGAAAAGTACTTCAGGTGCATTACAATTTCTTGGTGATAAACTGGTGTCATGGCAATCGAAGAAGCAGGATTGTACATCGTTGTCCTCAATCGAAGCAGAATATGTAGCCATGTCGGCGTATTGTGCTCAAGTCATTTGGATGAGAACATAACTCAAAGACTATGGTTACGTATTCGATAGAATCCTGATTTACTGCGACAATCGGAGTGCTATTGCGATATCGTGCAACTCTTTTCAACATTCGAAATCAAAGCACATCGATCTTCGATATCATTTCATCAAGGAGTATGTGGAAAAGGGTACCATTGAATTATACTTTGTGGGTACTAAATACCAACTGCGGATCTTCTCACCAAGCCGTGGCTCTGCTAGGTTTCTTGACTTGGTCCACGGATTGGTATGTGGTGTTTGACTCCAGAGGAACTGGATGGACTTTTAAAACAATCTTAAAACCAGTCAAACACCAAAACCTCTTTTGTAGATAATTTTCAAAAACAAAATACAAAAAATATAAAATCTGATAAAATTCAAAAATATTCTCCTATCTAATAACTTTCAAACATGGCAAGTACAAATCTTCCGTCAACACTTTACTCTTTCAAAATTCAGTATTTTCTCAGTCAAGTGTTGGGGGGAGAATGTAAATATTTTTTTGTTTTATAAAACATTGTACTTGCATGTTACCTCATCCCGGTTGTTTCTTTGATAATGGTGGTCACATTTACGGTCTGACACTCCAGGGCTCAAATTTATAAAATTTCATTATTTCTTAAGTCGAGGGGTGTGCGTCAAATTTTTTTCCAAATAACATACTTTGCGTAACCAAAATGGAAGTTATGGGCTAAAAATGAAAATGGTTCAGGTGGAGGGATTATTTTTGTCAAAAGCTTAAACTTAAATTAACAAAAACACCTCAACTACTTTTCTCATTCATTTACTACTATCATTTATTACCCAACAACCTTCATCCCACACATAGAAATCAAACCACTAATCCGTTCTATATACTTTGTAAGTGTTTATGATTCATAGTGATTTTTTAAACATTGGTTTTGTTTTTAAAACAAATCCAACGGTTGGTTTTAAGTTTGGAGTGATTTGGTGTACTACGCGTATGCGTATGAACACAAAATCATTATTGAGTGTTTATAATGAAGATTATTGTGTCAAAGTGCTTAAAAACAAGTATTATAAACATTTCCAACCTTGAAATCTACCCAGAAAACGTTTTTGAATCATCTTCAAGATTAGGGTTTATGCGTAGATTTAGGGTCTTTCATATAGAGTGTTTCGGACAATTAGTTGTTCTTATGATGTTGTATACATGTTTAATTGACCATAAGCATGCTTGAAACATACCCAGAAACATCAATTTTGTGAAAATTAAGATTTAGGGTTTATGCTCATACGAATTGGGTATTTTTGATTCATGAAGGTTTTGATGTTAAAACTTGTTTAAGACAACTCATTTGCCCTCTAAGAAATCCCTGAAAATGCTTGGTTCCATTTCCATGGCTAGATTCCTTACAAGTAAAATTTGAATCCTAGGGTTTAAGTTTTTACTGGCGTAGCGTTAATCATTATAATTCCATATAAAGCCGAAAGGAATTGGATAATATGTTAATGAATGAGTTATGATGTATTTGTTTCAGGTTGTTACGGATGAGAATTGAGAATCAAGGTTAACTATGCTCCTACGCATAAGGATCACCTTACGCGTAGAATGTTATGCGTAAGAGAAATCTTCCGCGTAACCTTTACGCGTAAGGTTGTACTAGGGACTCTGTATCGTGAAGGATATGCGGCATTGAGTCTTACGCATAAGGTTCACTCTCGCGAGTAAACCTTAGCGTAAGCTCCCACATGCTGCGTAAGCTCTATGCCTAAGGCTCTCTTTATCTACGCGTAATATTTCTTACGCAAAAGATAAGATCCTACGCATAAGCTTATGCTTACGCTATGATGACCAATTTGTTACGCATAAGCTTGGAACTTTCGCCTAAGCCTTATCTTAACCAATATTATGAATTGTTGCAGTACAAACTTGTAAATAAATAACTCATAACGTCACGAAACCAAAATATCACTAATAAGCTTAAATGGTTTATATGTTGTGAAAAATAAGTGAAAATTTGGACTCCAAAATTCAAAATTAATCAACACACGAAACTTGTCACGACTATTTTGGACAATTGGACAAACAAGTGATGTTGGACTCGTAACATTCATTAACATAACATATTCAATAAATAGACAATAAAATCAACTGTTAACTAACATAATGTCTTTCGATATGTTGGTTCTTTTGGCTAAATATCTTTCAGATCACGACATGGGCGTTAAAATGGAAGCGTTGATGCACCAAATGTTCTCTCAATGGAAGACATCTTCCCCAACGGTTACACAATGAAGATTGGGAAGAACAATCTCATAGTCGATTTTGACAACTTCACGTGTTACGAGTCTTCTTGTCAAATTGTTGTAGATATCTTAAAGTCTCATCCCTACAAGAATATGCTCACAAACTGCATGATTGCGATTTATATTCACCAATTCGGCATACCATGCGGAAGGTCAAAGGTCAAGAGAATGACGACACTCAACAACAAACAAGTCATCGTCACTCCAGCAAACTTATGGGCTATTCTTCTTCTTCCTACCATCCAGCCTGCCGATTACTCTGCTACTCCTTCTGAAGAGGTCTCTCTCCAGTTCATGGTCGACATCGATTATGATGAAGTCTTTGGGATCATCACAAAACATTCATCAGTTGATCTTAAGAACATCCCCCAGCCATGGAGAACCCTCTACATCATGATTGCCAAATCGGTTTTACGGGCGTGATAGTGGTTTTGAGCATCCGAAGCTCATGGAACTACAAATATTTTGGGCCATGGTCCACATTAATCATATGAATTTGCGGCTCGATGCAGGATGACATGATGCCATACCTTAAAACTGGCACCAAGATCCCTTACATCAGATACACCAAATTGTTGATCCAAAGGGTTCTAGGGAATAATCCTGATATTCCCTTGAGACTTAATGACCCCAATTATCACTCCGTGTTTGCTTGAGCCAACACTCAATGTTGTCGATTAAGGACTCAACAACAAAGAAACAAGGTGAGGTATTGCAGTTGCCTTCTTGCTGCTGCGATCAAGGAACTTTCGTACAAACGTTATCTGGAGGCGGTGGCATGAGAAAAGTGGGGTTCATTGATGAAAAATCATCGGTACAACTGTTAGGAAGACGGGAGAGCGTCGGAAGTATTGCAAGCACTGAGAGTACTCGTAAGTATCCAAAGAGGACTCACACACTCAAAACGAGAGTTCCATTAAAGAGTGCCATCCTAATCCCATCGAACCAAAATTAATGGATGAGAGCTCAGGAACGAAATGGATGAAGAGGTTATCTACTCGGCGCAGCGAGATGATACACTAACGGTTGCAAAACCTCTCATCCCAAAACGACAAGGAAAAACTCCAGTGCAAAGTAGGAAGAAGAAAGCTGGGATGTAGAGCCAATGGATGAAGACATAGACTACGAAATAAGCTTAAGAACCAGGACTCCAACATGTTGCTAAAGAGTTCAATCTGCAACAAACTCGTGGCCCTGGAGGGTCAAGTGGTGGTGTACTAACAACACCGTTTCGATCGTTAATCAACCGATGAAGCTGGTACCACCACCCGCATCACAACAACATCAGCGGAGGATGAGATCATTTTGACTTTGAGAAACGATAAGGAGAAGGAGAAGACTGATCAAATTCGATGAAGATATTGATCTGCAGACTAAGGAAAAGACGAGAAGAAGAAGCTCAAGCGGATGAAGAGGCAAGGGTCAAACTGCGAGAAAAGGCTCAGCGGAAGGAAGCAAATGATTACATTCTAGATAGTCCCGCACATAGCAAGGAACAAACCTCTGAGCCACCAAAGGACCACAGGCCTCCTCATGAATCATCATCGTCAGACTCATCTTCCCATTCATCTCCACCACCATCCAAAGCAACCACCAGATCCGCATCCAGATTGGTAAAGAAACCAACCGAAACTTGGGCATCACGTGCCAATATGAAGATTGTCAATGCTGTTAGAAAAGCAAACAAAAGTTACATTGTTAACAGGAAGCTGAATCAGCTCGCCGACATAATCAATCTTCTTCAAAAGGTGATAAACGGGATGTTGAGAGAGCGAGAACAGAGATCCGAAGTTTCTCAATTGAGATATACATGGTGAAATGAACAAGGCGATTAAGGAATACACTCATAAGTTCCTTCTACGACCTGCTGTTCAGAGTGACAAAAAGATGTTCGCGAGAAAACTCTATCCTTATCTCATGCGATTGGTCAAGCAAACAATGGCATCTACTCCTATGGCAATGCAAATAAATCCAGTCCAGCCTCCGGTTGTCTCCGATGCTGAATTGATATCGAAGCTAGTATTGCAAATGTCTCAACGTGCCAACACTTTCACTTCTGAGAAAGCCAAACTATTTGAGGCATTGCTTGACTATCAACTCAGGGCATCGTGTAAAGAGTCATCTGAAAGGGCTAAGCGTCCAAGAGCGATGACGATCTGGGATAAGGATTCTAGCCAAAACTTAAGAAGAAAAATTACGATTCATCCTCTATGCCTCCACCACCCCAAAGGACCTCTACCGACAGAAAGATCTCCTCACGTTCTGCTCTTCGAGAAACCTCGGACTCGAGTTACCACCCCAAACGAAAACGGTGATCATTTGAATACCGGTTGTGGCGATGAAGATCCTGAGCCCCAACAACAACCAACCTCTTACGCCACAACAAAGAAACCAGAATCATCATCAAAGCCAAAGAAAAAGAAGAAGAAGACCGTTGTTGTCTCATGGCTAGATGAAGATGACACAGAAGAATATGACTAGTTTTCTAAACTTGTTGATGCTACCCCTCCACAACCAGAAGGTCAAGAAATGGTAGATGGTCCCAATGGAGCATGTGAAGCTTATGAGGAAAATTTCAAAGTGAAGAAAATGACTAAGGTAGAGTTGAGGCGAATCAAGAATGATGCATTTCAACTTCTTAAAGACGACTTAGACAGCGCAATTGAAGTCTAATATCATCTCGACAACGTTACGCGGGCCATGTCTAACAACATCGATTGGCTCACCACAGAGTTAACATTAACTTCACCGGACAAGATAAAGCTCCATACTACACGGGCGGACCAAACCTCTACCCACAATGGCCGACCGGGTCAACCCAAGATTTCATTCCACTATTTCTTCAACAACGACCTAGAATTTCTTCTACATGGTAGCGATGTCTCCAAGAAATACGCTACATCACTCACACTCCTTTTCCCGGCAGCAATATACTCTCACAACATAGCCATCGAGGAAGACGCCACACACATGTTTGTTGACAAAGTGGAAAAGTATGACCTCGATGCATTGTATGGGATTCATCATTGGCACAATGCCGAAATCTACAAAATCTGCGGTTCTTAAGTCGAAAAAGGAAGTGTTTAGTGATAAACGGATCGTTGCAATTCAGCATGTTTCCTTGTCGTCAAAGTGGGACTACACATTCCTTAAGAAAATAGTGGTCAAACGACAAAACGAAGAGGAATATGACTTCATGAAGTGGATTTTCGAGATTGTCTCTAAACGACATTGAAGATATGTATCTTGCAAAGGTATAAGGGCGAATCGCGACAATTCTCTATAACTATCCAACGCGAGTACATCAAGTCATTACTAATCTGCATCAGAAGCATCGTGATCCAAGAACGTGTAGAAGATATTCAACTTGCCGTGGAATCATACGAAGGCGTGTTAATCTCACAAAACCATAGCTCGACCTTCCGACATAAACCAACTTGCTCGATACACCCATCAAGAAACCATTTGGGGTAGTCTACAGAAGTGAACTACACCATAATTGCTTCATGGCGTGCAAAGAGCTACACAGGTTTGGGATCACACATTGAAGAAAGTTTAGGGGCGGATTAGCTTATCGGTTAAAGGGAGATACATGATGGCATAGGTTCACCTAGAGATGGAATTCGAGGATAGAAGGGATGTGAGGAAGATCATCACTAGGATTGATGAAAGGTTGTTCAGACGGGATCAAATGAGGACCTTGGAGAGTTTCGTTGGTGGTCGTCAAGCATATCTCTCACAGGCTATCAACGTCGAGACGCATTCCGGAGTTATTCTTTGGAATACAGAATCTCCGGTACTTGATTTGTTTCTCTTATCATATTTTGGATGTGTGATTTATATCGACAATGGCTTGTGCAAATAGTGTACAACCCGTACTTGTCATGAAAGGACCACGTAGTGCAGCGATTACCACAATCCTATAAAGGCGAAAGCTTCTTACTTTTGAGTAAAACTTATCAAAACTTTCACTTTTCAAAGTTTTGCTCAAAAGGACAAGTACTTCCCCGTATATCTTTCAAAACCTCAAAAGTTAATATCACTTGTTGAGGGGGAGTATTTGATTAAAAACTTTGTTCACTAACTGTTCTTCATGGTAATCTTCCCACAAAACTCGAAATGGAGATATTCGATATCAAAATTTCATCAAAAATAACATTTATATGCCTTTTTTGAGGGGGAGAAAAATTATGTGATAAGAAATATGTTGTGAATTACTATTGAATCGCCGCGCTAAAGACTTAACCAATGAATCGACGAGCTCTTAAATGTTAGTAACTCGAAAAGACTTGTCCGGGACGGGTAATAATTTCAAGCTAGTTCGCGAGTGATGTAAACGTGTCTCGCAAAGGATTTGTCCTAGTAGAATGTACCATTCGATAAACTCTTGATAGACATGAACTTTGACGGGTTTGACAACCTTTCGAGGCTTGTCCACACTTTCAAGGTAGTTATTAGAGCTAGTTGTCACCTAAAAGCTGACAATGTAACTCTTTAACTATGTAACGTAATGTCTCGGGGAATTGTCTATCTTGAGTTGATCAATTCAATAAATGCGCGCTCCTCTCTCACCCTGAAGATTTATGTTAAAATACTTAAGCACGTGTGGAGGGGGAGTATTTTTGCAAAATACAAAACTCTCATAGTGGTACTAAAGGCTTTTATTCATAACCACTTTGAGAGATTTTTCATGAAAATTGGTTTTATGGTAACATAAGTTAGTCATGGAGTTATAAGGTGACTAAGGTTATGAATAACCGTCCTATGATCCACCAGAGTCGGAGGGATCTACCCAAGGACACCACCAATAGTTAGAATTTAGAAGTCCTTAGGTATGATTATAAAAAGGAGAAAATGAGAATCGGAGAAAGTAGGAGTTGAAGAATTAAAAAGAAAAGTAAAGTAAAGGGTGAAAATAAATAGCCCTCAGTTATTCAACTTAGGGGAACCGGGTTCAATTCATATGCTCTTGATTGTCACTTGATGACACGATATTGAAGATCAAAGTCATCATGGACCCGATGGACACATGCACTAAACCTTCTTAGCCACTCAAGTTTCTCTCCACAAAAGCTTGTTTCATTCTCACAGGGAACCCTACGTAAACTATCGGCTTTCTCTTAGAGATTGCGGGTATTGAAGCAAGGAGACCCTCTCCTAGTCTCTCCTTAGGAAAACAAAGCACTATTGAGTCTAGAGCCACGAGATTCATCAAAAGATCTCTTAGGTACACTTGACATTTCATCACTTTTCGTTCAACATTAAGGGCGCAAGTGATACATTATCGAGTCCTACATAGATCTTAGCAATCATCGAGAACATTTATGAGAGGTTCACACATTTGATCCTCATGATTGAATGGAAACTCTGCCGAGGTCAACATCAAAACCACGGCATGAGGTCACTTGATAACTCCTTGTGGGTTGCGCAGTGTTTCTCAAACGGTCTATGCGTGGGGTGATGCTTGGTGTACCCGGCGACTCATCTGAACTAGGTGTACTTGATACATCGCGTTATCTCACTTGTGGGACTCCGGTGTTAGCGGCATGGTAGAAAACACAACTCTAATTTCTCACAAAGGTCATTCTGAACTGGAGTCCCACAAGTGAATATTAGCGATGTTCCAAGTACATCAGCAGTTGAATGAATGTTGAGGTACAGAAACATCACCTCCTTGGCTGTAGGCAGTTTGAGACACACTAAAAGCGTAATCCACGGGGAATGCCGAAGTGACTGCTTGTGTTTGTTTGATGTTGACCACAGCGAGGAGTTTCCATTCAATCGAGGATCATGAGATGTGAACCTCTCATAAATGTTCTCGATAGATTGCTAAGATGTGAAGGACCGATAGCACTACCATGATGTTCTTATTGTTGAACATCAAGTGATGAAATGTCAAGTGTACTTAAGAGATCTTTTGATGAATCTCGTGGCTCTAGACTCAATAGTGCGTTTGGTTTCTGGCGGAACTAGGGAAGATCTCCTTTCTTCCATATCAGCAATCTCTGAGAAAGCAGATAGATTATGTAGGGTCCACTGTGAGAATGAAACAAGCTTAGTTGAGAGAAACTTGAGTGGCTAAGAGGTTAGTGCATGCGTCCTTTGGGGCAATAGCGACTTTTAATCTTCAATACGGCGTCATCAAGTGACAACCATTAGCATATGAATTGAACTTTAAACGCCCTAAGTTGAATAATCACGGAGGCTATTTCTTTTCACCCTTTTCTTTGCATTTCTTTTTAATTCTTCAACTCCTTCTTTCTCGGTTCTCATTTCTCCTTTTTACAATCATACCTGAGGACTTCTAAATTCTAACTATTTGTGGTGTCCTTGGGTAGATCCATCGGATCATAGGGCGGTTATTCTAACCTTAGTACCCATAACTCCATGACTAACCTATGTTGCCATAAAACCATTTACTTGAAAGATCACACACAGTGTTTATGAATGAAAACATTTTTGTACCCTTTGTTGAGATGAGATTTTTGCATAAATACTCCTCCTCGCATGTGCTTAAAAGTTTTAACGGTTTATTTTACCCGCAGTGAGAAGAAGCGCGCACTTTTAAGATTGATCCACTCAAGATAGACAATCCCGTGAGACGAGTTACGTTACATAGTTAAAGAGTTACATTGTCAGCTTTTAGGTGACAACTAGCTCTAATAACTACCTTGAAGTGTAGACAACCTGAAGGTTGTCAAACCCGTCAATTCCTGTCTGAAAAGTTTCTCGAATGGTACATTACACTCGGACAAGTCCTTTCGAGACACGTTACATCACTAGCGAACAGCTGAAATTACTACGTCGGGACAAGTCTTTTCGAGTTACTAACGGTTAAGTATCATCAATTCGTTGGTTAAGTCTTTTCACACGAAAATTCAAGCTGGCAATATCAACATATTTCTTATCACATATTTTCTCCCCACAAAATGGCATATAAAAGTGTATTTTTGAGCGATTTGAGAATAAATATGACCATTTACAGTGTTGGGAAGAGTGACACAAAGAACATTTGGTGAACAAAGTTTCAAATACTCCCCTCAACAAGTGATATAAACGGTTGGTTTATCATGGGGAAGTACTTGTTCTTTTGAGAAAAACCTTGAATAATGAAAGGTTTGATAGGTTTTACTCAAAAGTAAGAAGCTTTTCTCCTATTATAGGATTGTGGCGGCGTGCCAAGGTCCTCCTAACGACAATGCGGGTTATACCTGTAATATGTGCACAAGCCATAGACATATAATAATTCACACATCCAAATTTATAATGAAAAGCGGTTCAAGGGTACGGGGATCCAGTGATGTTTCAGAGTCGCGGCCAGGCGTTGATAGCGGTGATGTTCATCTTGGGTCGACCACCAACAAAGCTTTCGGTGATTACGAGCTGATCCCGTGAAACAACCTTTCATCAATCATTCGATGATCCTCCTCCATTCACGAGAATTCCATCGCTTCGAAGAACCAATGCCTTCATATATAGCCTTCAACGATAGGCCAATCATCCTAACCATCTTCAAAGTGGATCTCCAAACTTGTTAAGATCATTACCGCCATTAAGCAATTTCTTTGTAGTTCCTTTGCGGTAAACGACGCCCCGAATGGTTTCTGATGAGTGTATATTATGAAAATTGGTTGATGTGGGAAGATCAAGCTGAGGTGGAGTGAAGTTGACGAATTGAGGTATGATTCAACTGCAAGTTGGAGATCTTCTACCGTTCTTTGATGACTATCGTCACGATGAAGATGGCAGATGACTTGATGAATTCACGTTGTACTTGATTGAAAATTGCCTCATGCGACCACTGTGCTTTGGCAAGTACATGTCTTCAATTTCGTTGATAGACAATTTCACAAAAATTAGTTTAGAGAATGCATAATCCTTTCGTCTTGCCTTTTGACTACAATCTTCTTGAGAAAAGTGTAGTCCCATTTGGACGAAAGATCAACGTGTTGAATGGCAACGATACTCTTAAATCTTGAATACGCATGTTGAGACTTACGAACTTTGGCGTACTTGTAATGAAGATAACCCGACTTCATGACCAATGGTGAATCCCATTACATTGCATCGGTCATACTCTACCACATTGTTGGAGAGCAGTGGTTAGCCTAACCTCTTTGATGGCTATCAGTTAGAGTATATTCTTTACTTAGGGAATGGAAGTGTCAAAGATGTAGCATATTTCCTTGAATCATCATACACCATGTAGAAAGAAAATCAAGTCTCTGTTGAATAAATATCGGAATGGAATCATGGCTCATCTGGTTGGGTGTTGGTAGAGGTTTTTGACCGATCGGTGTAATATGGAGGGTTGTCCCGTTTGGTGGTCGATGTTTATACCGGGTTGAGCCAATCCATGTTGTTAGACATAGCTTTCGAGCAATGTTCTCAAGGTGATATCCGACCTCGATGGCACTTTCGAGTGTCTTTAGGATTGAAATGCCATTCTTGATTACGTTTCAACTTCGGTTTCATCATCTTCTTATTGGAACTTCTTGCGGAATCTTAGCATGCTCGATGTATTACCGTCTATAGGATCTTGACCTTGAGGGTAGGGAGTTGAGTTAACAAGTGTAGAGAACCATTCAAATTCATCTGTTTTATCATCATCTAGCCATGATCGATGTCAACCTTGGTATAATACTTCTTTTGTTTTAGACCTAGATGAGGATTACGGTTTTACGAACTTGTTGGGAAGGTGGGTTGTTGTGGGGAGCTCAAGGACTTCCTCATCGTCACCACCCGTAGCATACTCAAAGTGATCATCGGTTTGAGTGGGGTGGTATTCCGAAAAGAATCACGAGGTTTTGATAGAATGAGAGGAGACCTTTGTTGGCGAAGTCGTTGGGGTAGGGGTTTGCATAGAAGATGGTTCACCATCTTGTTTTGGGCGTTTAGACTCTTTCTCCTTATCCTTATCACTATCTTCATCGTCTCTTGGGCGTTTTGGCCTTCGACTATTCCGGCATCTTGATTTGAGTTGGTATTCGGCAATGCTTCCAACAATTTGCTTCGTGAGAAGCAAGTGTTCAGATCGTTTAGAATTTGAGCTACCAGTAGGTCAACCAATTGCTTATCTCGAAGATTTTGGGATCAGAATTTGGATTGATGCTTACATACATTGGTGTTGATCTCATAGTTTGCTTGGCCAAGTGCAATAGGTTCGGATAGAGTTGTTTGGTAAACATCTCTGTGTAGCTCAGGGAACAATGTCAAGAAGGTACTTGTAGGTGTAACCTTGATCATTTCATTCATTTCCCTTGAAGGTTCCGTTTCATGTACTCTGGGCGTATTTCCTTTCAACTTGCATCTTGTCATTCTCGTCATAGAATCTCATTTGTATCGATTAGCAAAGAAATTCATCTTCTTGTAGAGCCGTCTTTCTTTTACGACCTATTGGCAGCATTACTTCAATTCTTTTGTATTGTCTGAAATCCAAGATCGAGTTGGCCTTCAGATTTGGATGATGATTTTGTTGTCTTTTGATGGTGGTGGTGAAGAATGGGAAGATGAATAGATGAGGAGAGACATGAGGAGACTTCGGGGTCCTTTGGAGGTTCGAGGTTTTCTCTTTAGGATGAGTTGAATGTCTAGAAGAAGATTATCATAATCGGCATCATCATCTCTTAGGACTTAGTGGTTTCATCAGTCTTCATCTCAGCACCAGAAGTCTTTTCAGTCTTTTCCTTTTCTGGTTCTTCAAAGTCATACTCAATAGTGTCTGTTAGGTCACTAGTTTTACAACACAAGCTAACAAGAAAGAGATAAGGCGATTGAACAAGAACCAAACACACACACACGATAATATATGACCGGTTATGCGTAGGAGTATGTGAAAGATAATAACTTGAACAACCAACCTTCAAATGAGGGTTTACATGTGGTATTTATAGGAGGAAAACTAGTGCAACACTCCTAGTTTCCATCCTTTCCTTATTGGACATGGGCCTAAGCTTATGGGCCTTCTACATAAGCTTGACCTTAAACAAACATAAAGGCCATAATAATCTACCTATTACATATGAGTAACTAACACTTAAATTAAGGTTTAGGAGTGATTCCAACAATCTCCCCCTCAATTGTTGGTGATGAAAAACAGTGAAGGCGTTGATGTAATAGTAGCTTTGACGTCTTCTTTTTTGTGAGAAGGAATGCCTTGATTGAACAATCTCCCGTGTAGAGAGATAGTTTTCTTTGAGCAGTTATGCTTTGACGTCATCTTTAACTTTGTTCTTTGATCATTGTTCTTTGTGATGAAAGAAATAGTATGTTGTTGTGCATCAATGCACCAGTGCGCTGCTTTGCTTTCACGGTGTCTCCACGTCATTCTTCAACATGCTCACACTCTTTGGCGTTGGAATTCAGTCTTGATGAAGTTCTTTAAGTCTTTAAACTTTGTAGATTCTTTGATTTTGATGAAGAATCATTCATTTGTTGTGTTGCTTTTGGATAGAACTTCCATTAGTGATGATGTTGGCGTGAGCATGAGAGAATATGCCGCGATCATCCCGCTCGGAGCTTCCATAAGAAGAAAACATTTCAAGCGGTTAGTAATAAGCGGTTTCCGGCACTTACAAGTTTGAACTTCGAGAGTGTTAACGGCATAGTGTGAAAACACAACTCTAATTCTCACAAAGGCCGTTCTGAACCGGAGTCCCACAAGTGAGATAACGATGTGTAAGAGTACTCTGATTGAATGAGTGGTACACAAAGCATCACCTCCCGGTAGACGTTTGAGACACACTAAGCGTAATCCACGGGGGTTACCGAAGTGACCTGGCATCGAGGGCATTTTGATGTTGACCACGGCAAGGAGTTTCCATTCAATCGCGAGGATCACAGATGTGAAACCTCTCATAAATGTTCTCGACAGTTGCTAAGATCGTGAAGGACTCGATAATGTACCGTGAAATTCTTATTGTTGAACATCAAGTGATGAAATGTCAAGTGTACCTAAGAGATCTTTTGATGAATCTCGTGGCTCTAGACTCAATAGTGCGTTTTGGTTTTCTGGAGCGGAGACTAGGGAGAGGGTCTCCTTCTTCAATACCGGCAATCTCTAAGAGAAAGCCGATAGTTTATGTAGGGTTCCCTGTGAGAATGAAACAAGCTCTTGTTGAGAGAAACTTGAGTGGCTAAGAAGGTTTAGTGCATGCGTCACTTGGTCCATGACGACTATTAATCTTCAATACCGGGCATAAGTGACAACCAGTAGCATATGAATTGAACCGATTATCGCCCTAAGTTGAATAATCTGGAGGGCTATTTCTTTTCACCCTTTTCTTTGCATTTCTTTTTAATTCTACAACTCCTTCTTTCTCGATTCTCATTTTCTCCTTTTTACAATCATACCTAAGGACTTCTAAATACTAACTATTTGTGGTGTCCTTAGGTAGATCCCTCCGACTTCGGCGGATCATAGGGCGGTTATTCCTAACCTTAGTCACCTTATAACTCCATGACTAACCTATGTAGCCATAAAACCATTTATTGTGAAGAATCTCTCACGGGGTTTGTGAATGAAAAACATGTTTGAACCCTTTGTGAGATGAGATTTTGCATAAATACTCCCCCCACATGTGCTTAAGAGTTTTAACGGAAATGCGCATTGTGTGGGAAAGAGCGCGCACTTTTGAATTGATCAACTCAAGATAGACAATCCCCATGAGACGGTTACGTTGCATAGTTAAAGAGTTACATTGTCAACTTTTAGGTGACAACTAGCTCTAATAACTACCTTGAAGGTGTAGACAACCTCGAAAATTTTGTCAAACCCGTCGAGTTCATGTCTACCAAGAGTTTCTCGAATGGTACATTCTACTTGGACAAGTCTTTTCGAGTTAGCGAACTAGCTTGAAATTATTACCCGTCCCGGACAAGTCTTTTCGAGTTACTAACAGTTAAGATCTCGTCAATTCGTTGGTTAAGTCTATAACACAAAGATTCATTTGCATTTACACAACATATTTCTTATCACGTATTTTCTCCCCTCAAAAATGGCATATAAAATGTTATTTTTGAAGAGTTGAGAATAAATATGACCATTTCGAGTGTTGCGGGAAGATGACCATATGAACAATTTGTGAACAAAGTTTTAATTCACTACTCCCCTCAAAGTGATATAAGCGGTTGAGGTTTTGAAAATCATAAGGGGAAGTACTTGTTCTTTTGAGCAAAACCTTGAAAATGAAAGGTTTGATAGGTTTTACTCAAAAGTAAGAAGCTTTCGCTCCTTTACTAAGGATTGTGGCAAGGCGTACCACGAGGTCCTTTCTTGACAATTACGGGTTGTACAGCGTTGTATTGCTGCACAAGTTCACATAATAAATCATACATCCAAATTTATAATGAAAGAAACAATTCAAGGGTACAGGAAGTCGATGATGTTGCCAGGAGTCGAGCAGGCGTTGATAGCCGGTGATTTTAATCTGGGTCGACCACCAACAAAGCTTTCCAATTTAACGGATCCCTTCAAACAACCTTTCATCAATCATTCGATGATCCTCCACATCCCTCGATCACGAGAATTCCATCGCTTAGGAGACCCAATCTTTGTATATGCCTTCAACCTATAGGCCAATCCGTCCCTAACCATCTTCAAAGTGTGATCCCCAAACTTGTGGAGATCATTACAGCCATTAAGCAATTTCTTTGAAGTTCACTCACGATGGCAACCCGAATGGTTTGTTGATGAGTGTATATTGTGAGAGGCGGTTGATGTCGGGAAGATCAAGCGAGGTGGAGTGAAGTTGACAGTCATTATGATTCAACTGCATTTGGAGATCTTCTACCGCGTTCTTTGATGACTATGCATCTGATGAAGATGAGCAGTGACTTGATGAATTCACGTTGTACTTCAGTTGAAAATTGTCTCATCGACCTCGTACTTTGGCAAGGTACATGTCTTCAATGTCGTTGAGAGACAAATTCTCAAAGTCGACTCGAGCATAATCCCGTTCATCTTGTCTTTGACCACAATCTTTTTGAGAAAAGTGTAGTCCCATTTGGACGAAAGATCAACTTGTTTGATGGCAACGATATCCTTATATGAACCTTGCATGTTGAGACTTACGAACTGGCGACGTAGTAGATTCTTGGCGTTCGGCCAATGATGAATCCCATACATTGCATCTCGATCATATGCTTCCGTTGTTGGAGAACAAGTGATTAGCTCTTTCCTCGATGGCTATGCGGTTTGAGTATATGGTTTCTGGGAATGGAAGTGTCAAAGATGTAGCGTATTTCCTTGAACCATCGCCACCGTGTAGAAGAAAATCCAAGTCTTTGTTGAAGAAATATCGGAATGGGATCCTAGGTTCATCGGTTGGCCAATTGTTGGTAGAGGTTTGACCAGTCGGTGTAATATGGAGGGTTGTCCCGTTTGGTGAAGTCGATGTTTGCTTCGGGTTGAGCCAATCCATGTTGTTAGACATAGCTCGAGCAATGTTTTCAAGGTGATATTCAACCTCGATGGCACTTTCGAGGCTGTCTTTTAGAAGTTGAAAGCTTCATTCTTGATTTGCCTCAACTCGGTTTTGTCATCTTCTTCACATGGAACTTTTCTTGCATAATCTTAGCATGCTCCAATGTATTACCGTCTACCAGATCTTGACCTTCTTCAGGGTAGGGAGTGGAATTAACAAGAGTAGAAAACCATTCAAATTCTGTGTTTTATCGTCATCTAGCCATGATACGGCGTCGGTCATTGCTTTTTCTTCTTCTTTTTTTTTAGCCTAGATGAGGATTCGGTTTCTGAACTTGTTTGGGAGAGGTGGGTTGTTGTAGGGGCTCAAGGACCTCTTCATCGTCACCACCCGTATACTTAAATTGATCACCGGTTTTTCGAGTCGGGGTGGTAACTTCGGAATCGATCCGAGGTTTATCACAGAAGAAGCGAGGAGGACTTTTGTTGGCAGGTTAGGGTAGAGGAGGGTTGCATAGAAGAAGATTCACCGGTACTTTGGCGTTTAGGTCTCGAGTCCTTATCCTTATCATTCTTCATCTCTTGGTCGTTTGGGTTGATGGTGACTCTTTGCAAGATGATCGAGTTGAAATTCAAGTAGACCTTCTAAAATTTAGCTTCATCTGAGTAAGCGTTCGGATCGCTTTGACATTTACATCACCAGTTTAGCGATTAACTTCAGTTGAAAGATCGGCTTCTTTGGATTATATGTTTAACCAATGCGGCGATGTTGAGGTGAGTTATCAGGAAAATACTTCTCTAGTCACAGGGCAATAGAAGAAATTTGTGAGTATATTCTCTTGCCGTCTTCTCAATTCCTTTATGACTTTAGGAGCGATATCCTGAAGGTACTTGTGAGTGTAGCCTTCAATCATTTTGTTCATTTCCTCTTGAGATAATTTTTCATGAATTCTGAATAAACTTCCTTTCTCCTTTCATCTTTCATTCTCGTCATACAGATGATGTATGTGATCGACAAAAGAAATTCAACTTCTTGTTGAGCACGTCTTTCTTCGACTTGTTTGTGACATTCACAATTCTTTTATGAGTGTGAGAAATCCAAGATCGAGGTGGTTTCTTCACAGATTTGGATGATGATTTGGTTGATCTCTTTGATGGTGGTGGTGAGGAATGAGATGATGAATCTGATGAGGAGGAGACATGAGGAGACTTCGGGGTCCTTTGGAGGTTCGAAGTTTCCTCCTTTGGAGCGATTTGATTTGTTGAGAAGATAATCATCATAATTCTCTTCGTCATCTTGTCCAGTTTTAGCCTTTTCATCCGTCTGAGCCTTAGCTTCTTCATCAGTCTTCTCTTTCTCAGTCTTATCATTTTCTGGTTCCTCAAACTCATATTCAATAGAATCTTCCAAAAGTTGTTGTTGTTGCAGAAGAGTGGTGGCACCAGATCCCTTATCGGTCTTGCAACGGGATCGGTGAGATGTAAGCGACACCACTTGATCCTCGGGGCCACCCATTTGGTCTTTGCAAATTCTTGACCTTTTGAAGGTGTCTAACAATTTAAACTTCTTCCGTATGATTTATCCGGTTGCTCTTCATCACTTCTGAGCTTTCTTCATATAGCACAAGTCTGGGTCTTCCCTTTTCCATGTTAGGCTATTGGACTTGGAGGTTTGGTACTAATGGAGTGTCATCCTTTGCGTTTGAGTATGTAATCTCTTCTAATTGATTACCTTCGAGCTCCTCGTCACAAGCTTTCTCTGCGGTTGAGGTTTGGAATGGGAATAGAACAGCTTTCTTAGAAGAACAATCCTTTTTAAGGGAGGATTCCTCTTGGGAAACTTCCTTTGACTTCGGTACTTGCGGCACTTCCTTGCTTGACTTTTCGGTTCTCCGGTAGGGTTCGAGAAGACTTTTATCGAGATGACCAACTTTGCCTTCTTTTACTGCTAGCTAGATACCTTTTGTATGTCTCAAGCTTTTTGATTTCTTTAGGCGAAGGTGATCGGGTAACACAACACCACTGTTTCTTTGTTGACGATTCCTTGATTCGTGAAAGGATAGGCTTTCGATCAACATGTCGTGATTATGCGGGTCATTGAGCCTCTTGGAATATCGGGATGAAGTCCAAGTGCTCTCTGGATCAACATTTTAGTGTATCGACATAGGGAATCTTTGAGCCAAGTTTTTGTGAAATGACATCATGTCATCCCATATCCAGGTGCTTCAATTCGATGTCCTTTTGTTAATGACCGAAGATTTGTAGTTCCATGAGCTTGGGATGCTCATAGCCTTTATCCGCGACCGAGACCGATTTGGTGATGATGATGTAGAGGGTTCTCCACGGTTGAGGAATATTCTTAAGCTCCACATGAGAGTGCTTAGTGATTATTCCTGAAGCTTCATCATAGCCAATATCAATCAAGTGAAGAACTGTCTCCTCAATAGGTGTGGCAAAGAAGTCGGTTGGCTCGATTTCAGGAATGAGAGAATAGCCCGTAAGTGCGCTTGAGTGATGGTGACTTGTTTGTGATTAAGTGTCCATGTCACGCACTTTGACCTTGATCCTTTGCATAGAATTCGGAATTGTTGAATGTAGATCTCGGTCAGATGCAGAGTGTGAGCATGTTACGGTAGGGATGATTCTGAACATCCCAAAGCAATCAACAAGAAGATTCATAGCAGTGAGGGTTTCAAAGTCAACCCTAAGGTTGTTCTTTCCAATCTTTCTTGGATAGCCATTAGGGAAGATATCAGCAATGGTGAGAACCCGGGTGCATCCACATTCATTTGAGCGACGTCGTGATCGAAATAACATTAGCCAAAAGAACCAACATATCGAAAGACATAATGTTAGTCAACAGAAGGTCTTATTGTCTGGTTATTGAATGTATATTGTCAATGATTGTTACGAGTCCTAAGTCACTTGTTTGTCCAATAGTCCAATGCGTGAATTGTTTTAGTGAGTTAGTTAACTTTAAGTTTTAAAGTTTATGTTATCACTTATAGTTCACAACATATCAAACGATTAAGTTTATTAGTGACATTATTGGATTCGTTATGATTAGTTTATTAACAAGTTTGTACACGTAACAATTCATAATGAAGGTCAATAAAGGCTTAGGCGTAGAATTGGCAAAGTTGCGCGTAAGCGAAGAATATATCGTAAGCTTAACTATCGCGTAGGATCCTTACTTACGTAAGAAATGTTACAGCGTAGAAAAGGGGACCTTATGCGTAGAGCTTACAGCGTGGCGTATAAAGACCTACGTAAGGCTTACTCATAAGGTAGACCTTATCGTAGATCCTGTTTACGCATATCCTTCACAGGATCGCGTAGTCCCATTGTAGAACCTTATGCGTAGTAGTTAGCGTAGGATTTGTCTTACGCATAACGCTTAGCGTAAGGTAATCCTTATCGCGTAGATTAACAACAACCTTGATTCTGAATTTTACGCGTAGCAAGCACGAAATAAACCATCATATCATCAATATTAACACATAAATTCATTTTAACAACAAATCATGGCATGAACACTTGTTAAACATTTACGCGTAAAAAGTTATAGTAGAGCTAAACCTAATAGTTCAAATACTACGCATAAGATTTTTAGCCGTAGGAATTGCACCAATTTAAATCTGGTAGGTCTTGGATGTTATGAGAGTCTAATAACGGAGTTATAACATCTAAATCGTGGTGAATCAAAAATACCCAACCTTTAGAACTTTAAATCCTAATTCCTAATTCGATTAATCATTATTCTTTGGGTTGTTATAGAACACGGATATCATCAATTCAACATCATATAAACATAACACAACAATCTTTTTGACCAAGAACCTTCACATTTGAAAATACCCAAAACCACGCATAAACCCTAAATTTTTAAATCATTCAATTAGTGTTTTTGGAGTTTTGATGATTAAAACGATATCATTGATGTATTTGGCTTTTTGACACTATCATTTTAACCATAAACACACAATCTTGATCATGTGTTCATACACACATAAGTCCACAAAAACAAGATTATCAACGTTTACTTGTGGATTTTGAAAATTTAAAACCATTGCTTAAAAACATGTTGTAAACACGAAATCACTTACAAAATGATGATCTAAAAGCGGATTTCTTGATGAATTCTTGCGTAGGATTAGTTAGGTTAAGTATTAAATGTGAAGTGAAAAGTTAGGTGGAAGTGTTTTTATTAAAAATAACTTTATCATTTTGGCAGTTTGGTCCCTCCACCTTTTCCTTTTTCATATAAAGCCATTTAACTTCCTTTTTGGTTACCAAACAACGATTTTAAGAAAGAAACTTGTGACACTCCCCTCGACTTAGGAAATAATGAAAGGTTATAAATTTTAGTCCAAGTGTCATTTAACCAAAAAGTTTACCACCATTGATAAAAGAAACAACCGAGGATATGATAACATGCAAGTACGGATATTTTGAAGCGGTTAAGTATTAATTTTCTCCCCCTCAACACTTGATCGGAAAAATACTGAATTTTTGAAAGATTATAGTGTTGATGAAAGAAATGTACTTGCCATATTGAAAGAAAATTAGAGTAGAAGAATATTTTTGTTGTTTTATCAGATTTTATATTTTTATATTTTGTTTTTGAAAAAATTATTTACAAAAGAGATTTTGGTGTTTGACAGGTTTTTAAAACTGTTTTAGGAGGTCATCCAATTCCTCTTGAGTCAAACACCTCATACCAATCCGGTGGACCAACTCATTAAACCTAGCGGGAGGCAAGGCTTTTGGTGAGAAGATCCGCCATTGGTATTCTGCCCACAGTATAATTCAACAGTACTACTGTTCCACGTGGTCCTTGATGAAATGATAGCGAAGATCGATGTGCTTTGATTTCGAGTCGAACCGAGTTGCACGAGATCGCAATGCACTCCGATGTCGGATACATCGGGATGTCAAATACGTAACCATAGTCTTTGAGTTGTGTTCTCATCCAGATGACTTGAGCACAACATGCGGACGTGGCTACATATTCTGCCGGTTGATGGCAATGATGTACAATCCTCTTCTTTGATTGCCAAGACACGGTTTATCACCAAGAAATTGTAAAGCTCTGAAGTACTTTTCCGTGAGTCTAAGCATCTGCGTGGTCGGCACTCAAAGCGATTAGTTCAAAACCGGAATCCCGATACGGATCCCCAAGTTAATGGTTCCCTTTATGTATCGGAGGATTCTTTTAGTCTTAGAGAGGTGGGTTTCGATTGGTCTTGACGCGGGAGCATAGATAGCGGCAAAGACAATATCAGTCCGCTAGGCTGTTAGATACATGAGAGACCCAATAATACTACGGTATTTTGTAGGGTCCACCAATTTCCCATGTAAATCAGTCTAGCTTCTTGGTATGAGCCATTGGTGTGGCATAGGTGTCACAGTTTTGCATTCCAAATTTGTTTAACAATGCAAGGGCATATTTGGGTGACTCGAAAAATACCACGGGTGATTGATGAACTTGTAATCCTAGAAAGAATGTAAGTTCACCCATCATGGACATTTCAAAATTTTTCTTCATTAGTTTTGCAAAAGCGATTGAAAACTTTTATGTGTAGACCCAAAAATGATGTCATCCACGTAAATTTGAACAATTAAGATATGTGCCCGTGATATTGTATAAAAAGAGTTGGGTCAACCTTTGGTGAAATTATTGGCAATGAGGAAAGATGATAGCTTATCGTACCATGCCGGAGGATTGTTTGAGACCATCTGAGCTTTGTTAGGTTTGTAGACATGGTTCGGGAACTCGGGATCAACGAATCCATCCGGTTGGTGACATAAACCGTTTCTTTTAAGTTGTCCATTGAGAAACAGTTTTGACATCCATCGATAGACCGTCATATTCATATGAGCCGTGACGCGAGAAATATCGAACGACCTCAAGGCGAGCAGCGGGCAAAAGATTCTTCAAAGTCTATACCTCTTCTTGATAACCCTTAGCAACTAGGCTTGTTTCGGATACGTTCCTTCACATCCAATTTGTTCTTCCAAATCCATTTGAGACCAATGGCGTAGACCCTGTTGGTCTTTCAAGCATTCCCATACTTCAAGACGTTTGAATTGGTTGAGTTCTTCTTGCATGGATTCAATCGGTTGTATCTTTTGTCATTGCGTCTTTAATGTTTTAGGTTCGTGTGACGGTGAGTGCATAAATGCAATGTTCACCGTCGAGTGAAGACGTTGTCTTGTAACGACTGGTTGATTCGGGTTGCCAATAATATTTTCCAGAGGATGGTCTTTGTCCATCTATGTGTGGAGGGTTGATGTTGGTATACATTGTGCGGTTTCGAGGATTCAAATGGTTTGTTGAAGATTCCGCGACATCCACGTGCGGCAGATCTCATTAGCAAGCGGGTTAAAGAATGCATTTGGATCAAAATGCGCATGTGGGGGTACTTCATTGAGAATATCATCAGCTGGTTCATCATTGTTGGAAGCGGTTTGTTTAACTGTTGTGTTGGATTCAATTGGTGGTGCTTCTTCAACAAGTAGTTGTTGTAGCGGTGTATCGGGTATAAGTATTATCGGGTTGAGCGTGAATGGCGGAAATAGCGGATACACACGGAGCACGTTCATCAATATCGATCACGAGCAGAGGAGCAAATAACCTTTCCATTTGTTGACGAGTGGTAGGGGCTTTGTTCGGTGATGATGGGGTTGAGGAAGTTTAAGCGGTTGTGACCGGGTTCTAAGTTTATTATACTTTCGAAGCCATGTCCGTGAGTTCATCAAAATGAGCATGAATCGTTTCCATAACCTCCTTTGTTCGCGATTCAGTTCGGAAACCTTTAGAATTATCACAATATCAATAAAGACTCCAATGTCGGTTTGGCTTTGAGCTTTCCAAAGTCATCACGATCATTATTGGATAGCAAAGAGATCCAAATACATGAAAGTGTTTGAGATTCGGTTTTCTTTTGTGGACAAGCTCGAAAGGTGTTTTGTTGTGGCGTTTTGTAATCATAGAACGGTTTTGAGTATAGCATCACGTGATACAGCTTACATAAGTAATCTGGAGTTTAGCATTGATTAACATTGTTCTTGCGGCTTCCACTAACGTTAGGTTTCGTCTTTCAACAACTCCGTTTTGTTCGGGGTATGCGTGCAATAGATGTGATGTTGAATTCCCACTTTCTCATAAAATTCACGAAGAGTTTGGTTAACAAATTTAGTTCCTTTATCTTTTTCGATTTGTCGGCGGTGTTTGAGAGCTAAACTTGTATTTTCATGAGAAAGGTGATGATCATCTGTGGAGCTTGGTCTTTGCTTGAAGAAAGTAGACCCAAGTCCAGCGTGAATAGTCATCAACAATTACTAAGATGTAGCGTTTGCCATTGATCGTTTGCACGCATCGGGCCACACAAATCCATGTGAAGAAGATGAAGCACATGCGAGAGCGTGTTCCACCTTTGAAGGAAAATGAGCACGAGTGCTTTTCCCTTGTTCACAAGCTGAGCAAAGGTGATCTTTTGAATACCGGAATCGTGGGAGTCCTTCAACTAGTTTGTGTCGAGCAAGGTTGGTGATGGTTTGAAATTTTAGATGTGAGACGAGCGATTGCCATAGCCAGGATTTTGTTGATGTTGCCTTTGAAAGTAAGCAGATGGGAGATCAAGCAACCATGTATTGCATAGAGATAGTGTAGAGACTAGAATTACATGAGCCAGACATAAGGTCGTTTCCTTGTAGATCACGAATGAAACAAGTTTTCTCCCGAAAAGCAGCTTCCAAATCTCCATCACAAAACCTGACCTACTGAAACAGATTGTGACGAGGCCTTCCACATAGTAAACCCCTGATTTCAATGTTCCCATTGATATAGTCTCCAGTAGCCCATGATAGTTGCGAAGTGATCATTCCGAATCGGACGGTGCCAATGAACTTTGCATAAAGTTTGATAACAGTTTAAGGTTGCTGTCATGTGTCGGGAACATCCGCTATCAACAATCCAGAGAATGATCTGTATCACGCATTACAATACGGGCGACCACGATGGAATAGAAGTAGATGTGGAACCGAAATGTTAGAGGGTTCGGAGCGTTATAGTAGACATACACACATCAATAGCTTTAGGTATCCATTTAAATCCTAGTGTGTTATATATCCATTTCTGCCATCTATAACTACTATTTGCTTTAGTCTTTGTGAATGCACTAGGTGGTACAACATTCTTTGGAGGTAAACTGAGCTACTGAGGGGACAGCAATGCTTGCTTAGAATCTAAAGAAGGCGGTCTAAACCGCACAGAGACTTAGAAAGATTAGTGGGCCTAGAGGTATTCCGATTCTTAGGATTCCTTAAACGCGAGATTATAGCTTTAGCAACACATTTGTCATGACAATCAGAATTCATACTTTTACGACAAATATCACAAGGTGCATCGGTGAATATCAAAAGTACTTAACGGTTTAGCATTCGTTACATCACTATTTCTATTACATTTGCTAGGCGAATATCTATAGTGGAAGCAACGTGAGTCTTATTCATAGTCCTAGGGTGTTCTTCTACTTTAGCATTCCTTATTGATCTTTTCTTAGGTCACAACTTCCTATTCTTCGATTGAGTGCTCCTAGGCTATGAAGTGCGGACGTTTGGAAAAGATGCAACTATTCTATTTCAAGAGAAGAAAGCACGTTAGCAACTTGTGATTTGGCGGTGGGATTCTAGGTTCATGATTACTAAGTGTTACTGGTGCTATTCTCTTAATCACGGTAGGCGGAAGTTGTTCATACTTTCCTAACATTTCTCTTAACTTAAAGATAGTGTGAACCAAATCTTGATTTTCGAGCGAAGATTTCCGAAAAATCATAACTTCCTTAGTGTGTGCAAGAAAATGATCAAGTTCATTTGATGCTTCATCACGAGTCTTTTTAAGTAAATCAAATATGACACCATATTCCTTTTAACTTTTACAAGTTCTTGTTCATATTTTGAGATTTGACATTTCAAAGACACGTTTTGATCATCCAGTTGCTTAAATTTTGGATTAAACGATTTAGATTGCAACTGGTTGATTTTCTTTTGCAAAGCAAGTTCACAATTTTGACAATATTTTTGACACCATTGAAGACGACGTTTTGCATTTGAAAGATCGTTAATCAATCGTTCATTTTCAGCTTTTAAAGACTCGATTTGATGCACATTATCATAATTCTCAACAGTTACAACATTATCAACAATATCATCAGAGATATATCAAATGCATATGACAAAGAATTAAACAACAGCATTATGGACATCGGCCGCGGATAACATCTTCCAAGAGTCGATCAACATCTTTTCTCAACATTTTCTTTTTACGTTTAGTATTAGAAATAGATGTTTATGTTTTCTTGAAAACGACCTTCATCAATCCAAGTTCCTTATGAAAGTCCTTTTCCCAAGATAATGCACAACTTTTCAAATTTTTAACATTTGGTAAAAGATTTTTCTAAAAATGTCTCTTTGTTCTCGCGCCAGAGGCCATTGAAAATGTTGAACTTTGATTTCAGAATGATATTCTATCTCATGTTGTAAAGTTTTGAGGTCACCTATGAAAAGGTCAAAATATCTAAGAATTTTGCGATTTTCAGGTTTTGAATTTACTTCACGATGGAAGGTAAAGGACCATAAGTTTGTGCATAATCTTTGGGGATTAACATTAGAAGACTCCGACGTTTTTATGATAATCCTTGGTGTGTTAGAAGAATCCGTTGGTGTGACGAAAGTGACCGCTTTTTATAATTAAAAGGTTTGTTGTAAACAACCGTTTCTAATTTTGATCGACTCTCGTCTTCTGCATCTAATTCCTCTTGACGATTATAATCAACAACACTCATATGAGTATCATCAATTTTATATTCTGACTGGAAACTTCGGGATTTGGTTTGAATGCTTTTGGTGAAAGCTTAGGTTTGTAATCAGCAAGATTTGGTCCATATCCATTTGGATTGGGTTTTAAGCTAAACTTTTCAATAGTCATTCATGACTCACCATGTTTGTAAACAACAGTTTTAAACTCTTTAAGTTTGTTTTGCAAGCCGATGATTTCTTCAAGATGATCATCTATTCGTTTCGTTGAATGCTTTTTGTATGCAGAGAACTGTTTTTGACAAGTTAACAACTCAGCCTTAGCTTTTTGATTTTCAAAGGTGAGAGCGTTAATTTGCTTTTTATGTTCATGTTTCAGTTGTTCTATTTCAAACAACAAAGCATTCTTCGAAGCGGCTAGATCACACATCTGTTTCTCTAAATATTTTTCATTTTGATGAGATTTAGTAAAGGCTGCTTCAAAACCTTTTTCACGGTTTTTTTTTAGTTTTGAAAAAGTTGAGTTGCATTTTTAAACATTCAAAATCCTTGGTTAACAGTGCATTTTTACTTTTTAAGTCCCGATTTTATGCACAACATTCTTCAATTTTGGATTCTTTGGTCTTTAAGTAAGAGAGCAAGATCTGGATGAGGCAAAAGTTCGGCTTGTTCAACGTGAGTCACAACATGATCATTATTTAGATCCTCAAGTATAACCACGGAGTCAATTTGATTATCAATGGAAACCATAAGGTCATCTTGATCGTCAAATGTAACTACGGGGTCTAATTAAAAATCATCAGAATGAGATGTGGATGACTCATTTTGAACATTCTGAGCCTTGCCGGATTCGGAGGTTGGCGGAGATATGAGATCAGAGATAAATATGGTTTGTTCGGGTACTGAGACAAGCCATCAGTGTCATACACTGGGCCTGTGTCACTCATGTGTAGCTCTTGCATATTAGCCATCAACATAACAATTTGCATTGGCACCTGCAAGTCCTCCATATCATCATCTAAGTGCATCTTCCATAAAGCTCGTTCTTTGTGCGTGAGAGTTCCACCACTTCATCCTTAAGAGCCAAAAGAAGAGCCTCTTTGTGATAAGCACTGCCCCTAGTCCTCGGCTTTGGGCATGCATTAGCCAGTGTCCCTTCTCATTGCAGTTGTAGCATCGAAGACCATTCAACCCATTCTGAGCATTTCCCTATTCCACCACTTGAGCTCTATTGTTATTCCTACCCACAAAGCATTAAACCCTTGACCACCGCCCATCGGCACCATAACCACGATTCTGAACTTCAACTCGTCCATTGTTCACAACAGCTTGATTACGTGTGTTAGATGAGGAACGAATACGATTGTTGGATTTGTTGGTATAACGGCTAAAAGCATTAGCAATCATAACAAATCCTTGTTGCAATGCTTCGAACGGATCAGAATCCTCACTAGCTTCACTGACAAGTGCTTGAGCATTGTTGTTGTTGTATGGAACCAATTGATTTTGTTGAGATTGTTGCTGTAAAGGATCATATGGTGTGATTGTAGCAGTTGGTTGAGTTGCTGGTTGAGGAGGATAACTGTTTTGAGCATACAAGGCAAGTTGTTGATTTTCCGGATTAGTCGTTGAAGCAATTTGAGCACGGAGAATCCTTTCCCTATCAACTTCCTTTTCATGAGGCTTCAAGTAATCGTACAACAATCCATATGTTGAATGATGCATGTTCTTCGCTTGACGGAGAAAAATGACATACTTCTCCCATTCAGGACCAAGACTACTCAGGAACTTAGTATTCACTGCAATTCTTGGCATGATGATGTTGTGTTTATCCAAATCATTGATGATGTCTGAAAATCGATGATGATAAGACTCTAGTGTCTCTCCAGGTTCAATCATGAAGTGTTCATAAGCCAAGTAAATTTTGGATTCCATATCTTCCTGATTGAGTGCAGATCCTTCCATAAGTAGATGAATATGTTCCCACATTTTCTTTGCAGTCTTTTGAGCATCAACACTTCGAAGAATTGGGTTTGGTAATCCTAAACGGATATATTGCATTGCAAGCTCATCAGCTTCATAGTGTAGAAGTTCTTCTGGATTCAAGTGCTGCAAATTAGCAATGTTCGTTTGTTCATCTCTTGGTGGATTAGCATTTGGATCTCCGGGTATAATGACATTAGGCATCCTCAAATGGACCTTCAAGATAACCTTCTTTAAGAACTTTCCATGTGGCTTCTTCAGATCACAAAACCTAAAGAACCTTATCACCCATTGATCGTAGTTTCCTGGAGTGAGCATTAGAGGTCTATCAAGTGATCCAGCCTCATGAATTGATTGTTGGCCGCTTAAAGCTTCACACATCTTTGCAAACCAAGTGGGTTCCTTCATAGTGTTCCTTGATGGATGTTGATTGAATTCATTTGTGTAGGGTTGAACTTGAAGACTAGGTGGTGGCTGAACCATTTGAGGTTGTGGAATTGCACCAAGTTGTGGAGTATGTTGTTGATTAAATTGTTGTTGATAAATTGCTTGTTGTTGATTCCATTGTTGATGTTGTGGACTTAATTGTTGTTGACGTTGAGTATAAGTGTAAGGGAAATAGTTAGAGTATGGTGGTTGAGACATGTTGATAAACTTGTGTTATAAAATGGATCTTTGTAGTCGAATGAATTTCACCTTCACGGACTTGTTCCCGAAAATAGTGATACTTCCGTAGAAAATGTCTGGTGCCCTTCATGACTCCAGGTTTATTGGCAAATATGATTCTTGAGAGAATTGTCATAATACATATCAATAGGCGATTCAATTGAAGGCATAACACCAAGCCCAGAAATGAATTTCCTAATCCAACAGCCTCCATTGCAGCTTCCGGCAGCTATGTATTCGCTTCGCATGAGCGCATCGCATCGTACTCGCTTCTTGCTCTTCCTCCTCCATTGATGACAAAGACATAACCCGTCCGAGACTTAGGATCATCTTTATCACACCGCCAGACGCATCACAAGAACTGTGAACACCAAGCTCTATGTCCGATTTCCACCATACACTAAAACATATCTTTCGTATTCCTAAGATACTTTAGAATATGTTTAACGCAGATCGATGAAGTTCACCGATTCTGTTGATATCAACTGGTCATATTCGGCGAACGCCACATCGGCCTTGTGCATCTCACAACATACATAATAGATCCTACGAAGCATAGGAACTTTTCGCATGCGTGCCACCTCAGCAGGTGTTGAAGCACACATATCGCTACATAAGCCATGCTTTACTTCCATCGGCAAATATCCTTTCTTGGAATTTTGCATATTGAATCTCTTCAATATTTTATTAATGTAAGCGTTTTGACTTAAACCAACTAACCGCTTTGACCTATCTAGGTAGATCTTGATTCCAAGAATGTATGCAACTTCTCCTAAATCCTTCATGGAAAAACACTTCCCAAGATATGCCTTAACATCTTGCAAACTTGGAATCCCCCACACTAAACTATTGCTAGTCCCTAGCAATATTTATGAAGTTTTAATGGATTTTAAAGAACTCTTTACCAAAAGCCATCACTTCTGGAGTAGCCAAAATGTTTCAGTTCAAGTAAGAACCTTGGTACAATGATAACCAAGTGATTTTGAGCAAATCACCAGCTTTCAACGGATTTGATTAGTCTTTACTAGAAGCCGTTTGCTTCTGGACTAGCCAACTCTTAGATAAATTATCAATATTATCTTTGGTGAGTCGATTACCAATTATGGTTTTCCAACTGCCTTTACCACAAGCCATAAACTTGCGGGCTAGCCAACTCTTCACTAATTAAAGATATGGTGAGGTGAACACCATACAATTTTGGGCAAATTGCAAGCCATAAACGGATTTGAGATATCTTTACCAAGAGCCGTTTGCTTCTGGATTAGCCAATCCTTTTGTCTATTAGACATGGCGGACTGATAACCATAAGTCGGTAAGTGTAAAACACTTACTCCAAAAAAAAAAATTTGGCCAAAAACGGGGGAATTTGGTGGTATAATTACATGATAAAATTCGTGAGAATTCTTCCCCACACTAGAAATGAATATTGCCCTCAATATTCAAAGTACCGGCGGTTATGCTGAAACTGAGAACGTAAAAGGGAAATACTACGGCCATTTTTTTTTTTTTTTTTGAAAACTTATATATAACAGCGGGGGGAAACTCCCCCACACTAGGGTGGTACACACGGGTGAAAACCCATGTTTAACTACTGTTTTTGATTACCGAGTCGCTAGCTTGACTCGACCCCGCATTCATTGGTTCATGGGGAAGGTAAAGTGGAAGAAACAATCTCCATCGGACTTTCATTCAAGATGTTTAGACAAACATTTGAAGCACGTGAAAGTTCCACACCGATGAGATATATTCCCGTCTCAAGATAATGGTACATGGAAATGCCGGGATCAAAGATAATGTCTTCATTCCGAAGGAGTGAAGAAACGGAGAAGCGACAGAATATATGAAGAAAAGAAAGAAAATCATGATAAAATCATGACTAACTCTTCATCCTCAATAGGAGAATTCATAGTTTCATGAATCTCATCAGTTAAGCTTGCTTGATCAAGACATATTATGGGTGCGTCTAGATCAAAGTAGAAATTATCATACTCGGCGAGATATGATATGAGTGAGTTCACTGGCGAACTCCTCAAAAGTAAATGATTCATAATTGGGGAGAGAATTATGAGAATGAAAAGTGGTACTGCCACTAATCTTCTCTCCCATATTATCAAAACAGAAGGCTTTCATTTCCGGAATAGAATCATCGGAAAGAATGTCACTACCCTTAATGGGGATAGGAGATGAAATAGGTTTCTCTTTGAAAGCCTCGATTTTAGAAATGAGAAGACTGACATTCAGTAATATTGCACGAAGTGCTTCATCTTTGATTTCAGTGTCAGTAACTTCATCATTCTCTTCTTCTAAGCTAACAAGCTCGGAAGGTAAATCTTCCACATAAACGATGTCTCCACAAGACAACGAATCATCATCATCAGAATCGGAGAACATCTCAACATGATCTTTTGGGAAGACAAGAGGGGTAGGGATATCACACAAATGCTCAAGAATTCCCTGTGACTCTCTTGGGATTGGGACAAGGTTCTCAACACTAGACTTTATGAATTCGTCCAATTCCTTTTCAGAAAAAGGTCAAGATGCTCGTCCCCCATAATAAGAGAGTGAGTGTGAATCTCGGGTGTGATAGCAATTGTTTGAGAATGAATCTCAACTTTGGGATATCATCGATGAACTTGATGAATCTTTATAAAATTGAAGGATATCAAGTGTATCCTCATCATCACTGTCATCAGGAATAAAACTAAATTGAGAGCTAGATTCGCCGCTTTTTCTTTTGCAATTGATTCCCTAACAGATTTTTCAAAGGCAATTTAGGAATTTATTTTAGCTTGACGCTCTTCACTAACAATTCTTCCATGGATTTTTGATTTGGATTATCTTGGGAATGTTTACATTCCTTCAAATCTTTCACTAAATCCAAAAGATCAAGGAGAAGATTTTGAGGAAGTGGCTCAGGCTGAGGTGGTTCCTGATTCATTTGGTGCTTGTAGAGGTTGGTTATGATACGAAGAGTCGTAATTGTTACAAGGAAATGGATTCCTTGTTTGACAATCAGAGCTACAGTGTGGACCTCTACAATACTCACAACATAAAACCTGATGTGGTAGAGAGTTATATGTATGGTAGTCATAATTGTTATTAGGAACCTGCTCATAGACAAGCGTGTTTCCATTGACAATCGAATTGGAGTGTGAACCACCACAGTACTCACAACAGAAAACTGCTGAGTCTCACAAAGGTGGTAGTTGATGGAATAAATCAATTGTGTTATGGTAAGAATATGGATCTTGGTTATAGACAGACCCGTTTCCTGATTCCACCATGCTACAACTGGGGCAATTGCCACCATTATAAGGACCACCACACCATTGACAATCAAGAGGGTGAGGATAAGACATAGAAAAGAATCAAAGGTTTACAGAGGGGTAGGGATGAAGAATCAAAGATGTGAGAGGGTAAAGATGGATATTTTTGGATTTTTAGATAAACATTTTGTAAAAATAAGAAAGAAAATCTTTTTGGGTTTTTTGATTTATATATATGTAGAAACAAAAGAAAAATATTTTTGTGTTTTATATGTTTTAAGATGTTTTTGGATTTTTGGATTTTATAAGAAAATATAGATATATATAGATGGTATAAACAAGGAGTGAATATTCAAATCACTAATCTGCTAAACGGAAGATAATTAGCACAGGTCCCCGGCAGCGGCGCCAAAATTTGATTGGTGGCAAACCGTCAAGTTATATCACACAAGCTAACCACTTGTGAATGGCTAACCGTAATAAACTTCAAACAGCTCAGACACCAATGCAATGAAGATCAGGAGAGTATGGTGTTTCCCCGGGTCGTTAAGTCCCAACGAGGTGTGTAAACTGTAATACAACGACTGTGTGTGCTGAAATGATATTGAATATACAAAAACATAAATCTGATTGACTAACACTAGGAATGTGAATAGTGATAGCTCTGTCACAGATATGTCGTTAAAAACGTGCAATCAGAAACCTAAAAACGTAAAAGATAAATTTTTACACTATTAAATTAATTAATATAAATTAAAAATGAATTAAAGGTATTTAATAATGAATTAAATAATAAGAAAATCTAAGATTATCTTAAATAAACAAAATAAAGAATCTGAAAAATCTGAAAAATCAATATGTACTGAATATGAACAAGTTTAATGAAAACAAAACTTTACAAACCTAAAAATAAGCAAATTGTGAGCTTATGAATCCAACAGTTAAGCTTTTGGCTTCATAGTGGAGTTTAAGCTTGAAATAAGCTTGGAAAAAGCTTTATACATGAAACAAAAGATAAAATAAGAAATACACAAGTCCAATGGATCAATATAAACAAGAAAATGGACTGTGGTAGTGTGAGCTTAAGGTTTAGTCAGTTAAGCTTTTTGAGCTTAACTTGGATGGAATGGAAGCTTGCAAAAGCTTGGTATAAGCTCCACACAGGAAAGCAAAAGAAAAATAATATATGTACAAGTGATATGAACAAGTATAAACAAGCATGTGTACTGGATTTCATCAAATAAGCTTGTAATAAGCTAATAAGCAATTCAGCAGAATCCAGAATACTGCTGAACCATTGCAAGGTACTGCTGATAAGTATAAGCTACTTGCAGCCCTAGTAAATAGGCTACAATGGGAAAATTAAGCATAGGATCTTAAAGTTGGGCAGATAAGCTCCACAGGGAACTAAATCACACAAGCTTATGACCACTAAGGAGATTCTTAGAGCTGTTGGTAATGGTGTAAGTTCATGGATTACACAGTGAACTGTTATGAGTGGGCAAACAACAAGCTCTAAATTAACTTATCAAATGAGCTCATGAGAGCTCAACAAACACTGAAACACTGAGTATGATTGGTTAGCCTCACATGAAGCCAAAGATCACAAGCTCAAGGTCAATGAGGAACTTTTCATAAGCTTTAAGAGAATCACTCAACCTCCACTGTTTGCTTCAGTGGAAGGAGCTTAGTTGGAACAAAATAAGGGGTGAAAAAGCTATCTAATTTAAGCTACAAACGTAAAAACAAGCATAAACATAACAAATAAGCAAGTACTTCAGCAGAATTACTAAGTAAGTAAATCAGCAGAATCAACAGAATCAGCAGACTCATAAATCAAATCAGCAGAATCCTAAATAAGCAGATTTACTAAGTAAATAAAAATAATAAAAAATATCCTGATGAAGACAAGCAACATAACATTAAAACTCTAAAAGTACTAAACATAAAACCAAGTAACAAAGACATAGGAAAATAAACAATTAAATCAAAAACAGGAAAACTAGAAATTTTACTTTTTTAGTTTATTATCAAAGTTGACTTAGGTGAACTTTGATCTGAATACAATGACAGATTATGGATTATTAAACAACATAAACATGAATTAAAGCAAACTAAACAACATTAAAACAGATATGCAAGATTATTAGATCTAACAACCTCAAAGTTCTCATATCTAGATTGTCAAGTGTCAATTTGACTTTCTAACATGCTAAACCCTTTGGTTAGTATTTCACTGAGTCAAATAGGTTCCATATAGTGTAAATTAAATAAGAACAACACCATTTACAACCATTTTCACAGTTTCATTATTAAATCCAAACAACCCTTTAATGGACTGTTTTGAGGTCTTTCAAAGCAAAAGATTATGTAAACCAATTTCATCAAATCCAGAGGAACCAAAGTGTCAAAATGGACCCTTTTAAGCATAAACAAGTAGTCACTCAAGTTTAAATCTAGGATTCTAAAAAACAAGCATAGTGACAGTCCAAATGCAATATCAAACCACAATCAAATCCAAAGCATAACAACCTAAGATCAAGCTATAACATCATTAACAAACAGCAAAGAAACACAGAAACATGAAAATTATAGCATCTAAAATACTGAAACAAGAAATGCAAAAAATTGGTAAAAAGGGCTTACAAATGAAATCCTGCTTACAACTGAGAACCATGGCCACAGAACACATCCTAAGGCTTTCCACAAAGCTTCTAAACCAAATACAATCCACAATTAACCTTGCTCCATGCAGTTTCACCAAGATTACTTCATTATTTTTGGTTTTTCATTGTTTTTCTGAATTTTAAAGACTAAACTTGTTTTAAGGTCTCTAAAAGCTTTAAAACTTTTGTCAGGAGCTTATGTGAACTTAAAGAGTCCATTAAACAACTACATAACAAGAATTTAAAGAACATGAAATTTAAAGATAATTTAAGCAAAAACTTAAAACTGAAAGATTACTTGAATTAAACTGAAAATAAAGTTCCATTACACTAATTTAAGGAAAATTACAACATTGAAAGCAATAAAATGACTTGAAATTAAAGAAAGCAGTAAATTTAATTAACTACGTGACCTAGGCTAATCCAAAGGTTCGTTACACTACATGACCGAGGCTAGCCCAAGGTAGTCTTCTCTCTTCCTTCTCTTCTCTTTTATAGCATTCTGAGTTCCCACTAGCATTCCAGTCAAATCCCACTTGCAATCTTGACCATTGATTGAGCAGAGATGATGCTAGCCTTAGAATTTACTTTTGGCGCCAAAAGTGATACTACTAGATTGAGGCAGTTCTGCTGCAATTAATGCTTCGTGTTTATATGTAGAGGTGGAGGGGACATGTTTGGTAGGTTTAGAGGTCAAGTGGTGGAGTTGATAGCAAAAGCAGGGTATGTGATGGTACAGGGGAAGGTAAAGTTGTGGGAACGCATTAATTTATTGTGGGCTGGTATAGGTGGAAGGAGATGGTGGTGAGAGTTGTTAGACAGCTGTGGAGATAAGGTGAGGTGGAAGGAGAAAGGGAAAATGAGTTTGACTCATGGTTTGACCAGATATTATTAAGAACCAGATATTATTTAGTGGAAGTATCTGCTGAAACGTATGCCTTCAGCAGAAACCATCATCGCATTATAACTTCAGCAGAATCAAAATAGGCTTCAGCAGAAACCATCATCATCAGCAGAATCAAACTGTTTCAACTCTTTTTGTACCTGATTCATATAAAACACATTTTCATGATATTTGTAACATTTATATGGTCATTTGTGTGTTTTTGGTTATTTTTGTGGGTTTAAACAATATAAAATATATGTGTATTTAGACACATATCAAATGTCTTTTCCCATAATTAATATGTCATCGAGATAAAGAATTAGGAAAATTACATCACTCCCACTAACTTTGTGATATACACATGGCTCATCAAGATTTTGAATAAATCCATACGTTTTGATTTCTTCATCAAATCTCGTATTCCATTGCCTTGATGCTTGCTTCAATCCATAAATGGACCTTTGAAGTTTGCATACACGGTTTGGAAATTGTGGATTCACGAACCCCTCAGGTTGCTTCATATAGATGTCTTCATCTAAGTGACCATTCAAGAAGGCGGTTTTGACATCCATTTGCCATATCTTATAGTCATAGTATGCTGCTATAGATATGAGAATTCTAATAGCTCTAATGTCCACTACAGGAGAAAAGGTCTCCTCGTAATCTATGCCATAAGTTTGAGTAAAACCTTGCGCAACTAGACGAGTTTTATAGACATGTATATTGCCATCCATGTCAGTCTTAATTTTATAGAGCCACTTACTTCCAACCAACTTGGCGTTTGGAGGTAAATCGACCTCTTCCCAGACTTTATTTTCTCTCATGGATTGCATTTCCCCATTCATTGCAACTTGCCATTTGTCCTTATCAGACTTGCCATGGCGCTTTATAACTAGTAGGCTCTCCAAGATCTCCTAACATAGTTTTCTCAACCTCTACCTTAAGACATAGACGTTCAGTGCACGCAGTAGTCCTACGGATCTACGAAAGGGAATTACTTCAACTTCGGTGGAGGACCCAGACTATCGGGTTCTACCAAGTACGTTAGTGTTTTCATAAGGTAATGCATCTTCTTGATCATCTTCCAGATCATAAACTCTCCCACTAAATTCTGGAGATACGAGATCACTTTCAAGAAAATCTCCATACCTAGCAACAATTACTTTATTTTCGTTGGATAGTAGAAGTAGTAACCCATAGTTTCCTTAGGGTATCCAACGAAGATACACTTTACAGATCTTTGTTGGAGTTTATCTGCTGAGTCACGTCTAACATACGCCTCGCAACCCCAGACCATTAAATAAGACAGGTTAGGAGCTTTACCATGCCATATTTCATATGGTGTCTGATATGTGCAAAAACACATATCATTTCTTTATCAAATAAAACCCAAAATAACCAAGAAAGAGCCGTTTATTGCTAATATCTGTTGCTTTCTTGAGTTTGTGCTTGTGCAGGTACGGATATGTCAAAACACACAAAAAGAAGCCAAATCAGACGAAAATCCGAGCACGAGAGATTAAGAGAGTTTAAGCTGAGCCGGAAGGTTGAAATTGTGCATTTGTGAAGATTTTATTCTCTGAGGATGATTTTTGGAAGATAGGATCAAATTTGAAGAATTGTCAGAATCAGTCCTTGAACTTTGAGCATTTGGCAGAATCCACCCTGAAGTTTCAGAAGTTGCAAATTCAGCCCTTGGATTATTTGAGATTGGCATGAATGACCCTTGGATAACATTTTTAGATTTACACTTATGGTCCCTGAAAAATCATTTTTGCCAAGTTTAGTCCCTAAGTTGCACCATGGAGCATATTACTAGTCCAAATCCAAATCACACAAGCCATGGCCCAATATAAATCATAACCGGTCCAAGCCCAAAATGAATCAAACCGGTCCAATTCCCATGACCCGTACCATTTCATCCCATTTACCCAGGTCAACCCACCCTTAAACCCGGTCAACAAATATCAAATAAACATAAAAAAACACACGCGCCAAAACTTTTCCCCAAACCTTCCCAGGTATGAACCCTAAAATACCCTCGCGCTAAATTGACCAAATTCACTTCAATTAAGGGCAAAACCGTACAATCACTGACACACCTGACATGTGCACACTGCCAGGTCAGCTATCCGAGTGATAAAATTCCAATCCCTGCTCTCTCATTGGTGGATGAAACATAGCATGTGCAATCCAAAGGCTAAGATCGAATGTGAAACGTGGAGATTGATCCAAGGGTTCTAAATGCACTCAAAGAAGCACACATTTGGGATTTCTAGATGCTTCCAAGGCCTCAAGCTCGTGTATAAATACCTCTTCATTTTCATTGTAATAGCATCTAGTTTTCAGTAGCTTGTAGTCGTTTTTAATTTACTTATCAAATGTTTTTAGTATTTTTCTATTAATTTCAATTGTACACTTTAGTTGTAATCAAATTTTCAAATTAATGAAATTTTACTTTTAAGCTCAATTCTCTTATTATCTCATTATTGTTTTTAATAGCTTATTAGTATTGTCATATTCATTTTAGCTTATTACAAACTTACCTCAGCTTATTTCTTCCTTAATTCAAAAATTAAAAAAAAATCAGAAATAAATAATTGAAAAATAAAAAAAAAACTTTTAAGCTTATTATTAGCTTATTATAAAACTGTGCTACTGTTTCATTGAGCTCATATAAGCTTAATATAGCTTATTGTGAGTTTATCTCTGTTTGAATCTCAATTCACTCTCAAAGCTCTAAATTAGTCAACAAAAGTCAACCTGCAAGCTCTGTTGGATCTGATTTGCTGATACAGTTGGATATGGGTTAAATTTGAGCTGGATTTGGAGTAGGTTATGGGTTTAGGATAGTGGTACTTTAATCTCAGTTGCAAACCATAGTGGTTGGACCACTTGTAAGTTTTGAAATCTGTCCTTAATCTTAATTCTGCTATAATCTGAATTTGTTGATTGGATCTTTGTTGTTTAGTTATAAATAGTTATATTTGATCCGGTTATAATGTTGGTATAGAGTAGTTGAATAGTTTTCTGATTCTATATTTGCATTTCAGTAGCATAAAGTACTGTTTGGATCAGTTGTTTAAGCTGAGATAGAGATTCAAGCAGAAGTAGATTTAGGTTGCATTAGTTTGATTTAGCATCACTTAGTCTAATTTTGTCACTCATTTGCACATTAAATCAGTAAAAGTCAAAATCAATTTGAAACTGCTCTAGTTAATCCATCAGTTAGGTTTTAGACAAGCATAAGCTACATTTAGGATTAAACTAGGATAAGTTAGCTTGCATTAGCTTCATTTCATCATAATTCATCAATCTCAGTTCATAATTTGGATTCAAATCTCACTTTAGTCAAATTTACAAATCTGTTTTAAAGTCAAAATAGTGAAACAAGTGGATTTTGGCATAACTATCTTGATTTTTCATGGATCCATTACTGATCCAATATTGCTGAAACTTTGGATTTATAAGCTTCACTTGGTGGTTTTTCAAAATATCATTTTAGTTAAATTTTTGGAAATTTTTATTAAGCTCAAACTAGCTTATCTTTTGGACTAGAAATCCCCTGTGCACTCATTCAGTCATCACAGTATGCACAGTATTGTGCAAGAGGTCTGTAGAAGCCTATAAAAGCTTGTTACTAGCTGTAATTTGGTCCTAGTGCTCTTTAGTTGGTTAGCTTAAGGTTCTTAGATCTGTTTTCATTAGCTTTTTCAATAAGCACGTGGATAAGCTTAAACTTGGGGGGTTAAGGACTATTTGGTTCAAGTGGATCATTAGCTCAAATCAGTGTAGGTTGCACATTAGAGATTAGGAGTAGTTGGAATTAGCTACTGTTAGGTAAATTTTAGTATAGTTTAGACTCTGTAATAGTTTAGTAGCTTATTGTGCCTTCTAGCTTATTTTCGTAGCTTATTTAGAATCAGTTTACACATCAGCTTCTAAATCTCTCACATAAGCCCTAGTTTTTATATTTTTCATAAAATTAGAATAATATTTTAGACTTTTACTGAATTTTGCATAATTTTTCATCACTGTTTAGTATTTTTCACAATTTAAAACAATTTTTAGGACTTTTTAAATAGCTTTTATTACAATTAAATCAGAAAATCTTCGAAAAAATAATTTTTCAATTTCCATAGATTAAAATAAATACAAAAATCAAAAAAAATAATTTTTCTAGATTTTTCCTAGCTTAATTTGTAATTTTTAGCCATTTAATTAGATTTAAATAGTTTTAAATTCGTAGAAAATAGAAAAATAATCAGAAAAATACAAAATTAGTTTTGAAAATTCTCTTTAGTTATTTTAGATTTTTTAAAAATAGTTTCATAATTTTCACCTTAATTTTCATAATTTTTAATATTTTAGTTTAGTTTTTAAAAGTTAAAAATTAGATTTAAATCTGAATAAATTCCAGAAAAATCCTAAAAATTAGTTTTAATTCATAAATAGTTTTCAAATTGCATTTTTAGAGTAAAAGTAATTTTAGGTCATTTTTAGGATATAGATTAGACGTAGTTGCATTTTATTTACGTTTCGTTTATTACGTTTTAGTTAATTCTCGTAATTAGGATTTCCCATAGATTAGATTCCCTTAATTACTTTCCCGATTCCCGTAGTTTTTAAAATCAAAATCATTAATCCAAAACATCGAGCATTAAATTCCAAACCAAAAACGACGTTGGCAATTCACGCCTCGTTGGGAAACGATTCGGGTTGACTAATCCGTATCAACGATCACACACGGGATTTGATTTAATATTCTTTTTCCTAAAGGAATTTTGAATCTATCTTCGTGAATATTTTTGATATCGATATTGAGGTTTTATCCATACACATACCCCTAAGCCTTTTACGACATATCAAATTTTGGCGCCGTTGCCGGGGACGTCGTGTCGCGACAATATCGTTAGAGGTTTGACGATTAGTGACTCGAGATCCTTCATTCGTGAAGTTACTATTTTTCTAAAAAAAAAGTAAAAAATATTTTCCTTTTCTTTTGTATATATATATATCATATTAAAAATACAAAAAGATTTTCTCTTGTGTTTTTGAGCTTAAATAGAAGACACCAATTATATAACATTCTCAACGGAGGTGTTATCATTAATAAGTTCCCGAACTAAAGATCAAAAACTTGCCTTTGTGTCGCTTGTGAATTGATTTATTTCTATCGGATAAACAAACTGTGTGGTGGGTATAAGGACGGCCTGACATTAAATTGCGGCTGAAAAGAAGCTTGTTTTTAATAAGCTTACGCACGACCTAAAAAGCTTCTCCGCCGCTTGCGCTTGTCTTATAGAAGTGATTTATTCACTTGGGATTATTGGTTAAGTTTATTGTGTTTTCGAATACCGCCTCTCTTTAATTTCCTTGGTTTTGAAAGTGCATGCACTCGTTCTAATAACTACTGACCGATACGTGAAACCGCTACAATTCGAGAAGGCGAAATAGACGTGCTCCATTAGTCGAACCCGAGATTCGAACTAATCCGACTCCGCCCATCATCGAAATGGCGGAGGACAACCGATCCATGCTAGAGCAACTCCATGCACCCACCGAGGGTTATGGAGAAGCCATCGTCGTCCCGAAATCGCTGCTTATAACTTTGAGCTTAAACACGGCTTGATTAACTTGGTATCGTCGAGCCAATTTTACGGATTTGAGGGGGACGATCCTCACTCTCATATCCGACGGTTTAACAAGCTCACGTCTACGATCAAGTACCGTGACATTCCGGAAGAGGCTATCAAGCTACTACTCTTCCCATTTTCACTCGAGGGGCCACCGAATTTGGCTCGAAAAACTACCCCCTCGATCGATAACCACATGGGAGGATTTAGTTTCAAAATTGCGGAACGAATTCTTCCCACCATCTAAAACAACAAGCTTAAAAAATGAAATAACAAAATTCACACAAAGATTTGATGAATCATTTAGTGAGGCATGGGACCGATTCAAAGATTTGCTTAGGCAATCTCCCCATCATGGTTTTTCTGAGTTGCACCAACTTGATACGTTTTATAACGGTTTGAATGAGAATGATCAAGACTCTCTTAATGCCGCCCTGGTGGTAATTTGTTGACCCGATCAACGAGAGATGCCTTGTCGATTATTGAGAATAAATCTAAAGTTAGTACCTCACGTAGCAAATCGTTGTCGCCGAGTGAGTGCTACACCATCGTCCTCTTCTTACGAAAATACGTCTAGCACCGATGCTAAGATTGAAAAGCTTACGGATATGATTCAGGCTTTAGTTAAGATTAAGACGGCTAAGGTTAATTCTTCTCCACCCGCTCAAGTTAAAGCGGTGGAATCGACTTGTACTACTTGTGGTGGCCCGCATGCCTACTACAATTGTACCGCCACCGATGGAAATACTTTCGAAGCTAATGCCGTAACCGGAGGTAACCAATACCGTCCTCAAGTTGAAACAAACCCTCGTGTTAGTAATCAAATGGGACCTCCGGGATTTTCTCAATCGAACAATCAAACTCGTTTTAATCAGAATCAAGTTCGTGGACCGAATGTTCAAAACCAATTCAAAGCCCCATCAAATCAATACCCGAACCATGGAGTTAACTACAATCAAGGATATCAAAATCCAAGCTATCAAGCTTCACCTTCGCCTTCAAATGAATTCACAACTTACGTTCAACACAACAATGCTACCATCCACACTATGCAAAATCAGATCTCAAATTTGAGAAACGAGTTTCAATCTTCGTTAACTAGACAAAGCAATGAGTTTAGGAATGAGATTCGACTTCAGAACAACAAATTGGATACTTCACAGAATAAACTCGAAAACATGTTGAATGCTGTTTTGTGTAAGATAAGTCAACCCTCAACTTCGGGCTCTCTTCCGAGTGATACCATTCCCAACCCGAAGGGTGAGTTGAAAGCTATAACCACACGGAGTGGAAAGGCTTATGATGGACCCTCGTTTCCTACTACTCCGGGTGAGGAGGAGGAACGAGACACCAGGTTATTGAAGAAAATGTGCAACCCGCACCGCCCCATCTCCGTCGTTCAGATTCCAATTCCGGAACCCGATGTTCCGAAGACTACTCTTAAACCTTCACTTCCTTATCCTTCTAGACTTCAAGATCAAAAGCTTCGTGACAAAACCGAAAACCAAATGGAGAAATTTGTTGAAATCGTTCAATCCTTGAATTTTAACATCAGTTTCACCGACGCTTTACTTCTCATGCCGAAATTTGCCGCTATGATCAAAAATTTAGTGAGTAATAAGGAAAAGTTGGCCGAAATAGCGAAAACACCATTGAATGAGAATTGCTCGGCGGTGCTCCTCAAGAAACTTCCCGAAAAGTTAGGAGACCCCGGCAAATTTCTTATACCTTGTGAGTTTCTGGGAATAGTGAAATGCTCCGCCTTGGCCGATCTTGGTGCGAGTATTAACTTAATGCCTCTTTCGATTTATAACAAGCTTTCTCTCCCGGATCTCACTCCTACTAAAATGACTCTTGAACTCGTGGACCGTTCAACCTCTATTCCGAAAGGAATCACCGAGGACGTCTATGTGAAAGTAGGACCACTTCATTTTCCCGCCGACTTCGTTGTCATTGACTATGATGCTGATTCCCGAGTGCCTCTTATTCTCGGGAGACCTTTCTTAAGAACGGGCCGTGCGATGATTGATGTTTATGAAGGAGAAATCACTTTACGATCTCATAAGGAAACCGTCTCGTTTAATATTAACCATCCTTCGAGATACTCCTCCAACTATGATGATGCTTCTATCAATCGAATCGACGTTCTCGATATTGCTACGGAGGAGTATGCTCAAAAGCTTCTTGATTTTATGGGTGGCAATCCCACCATTCTTTCTGAAAATGTTGAACCATCTTCTGAGCCTATAATTGCCAACTCTTCTCCCTCTCTCACTCCGTTCGAGGGAGGTGACTTCTTTTTGGAAGAGATCGATGAGTTTCTTGCTTATGATGAATCAATTCCACCGGGAATTGATGATGGTGTTTATGATTCGGAGGGAGATATCCTTTATCTTGAGCAATTGTTAAATGAAGATCCATTACCGTCACTCCCTCCGAAAGAGATCACGATTGAAGAAATCAAATCCATACAAACGTCTAATGAAAAACCTCCGGAGCCCGAGCTCAAGGATTTACCTCCTCATCTTGAATACGCTTTTCTTGAAGAACCGAACAAATTTCCCGTCATCATTGCTAAAAACTTAAAAGATGAGGAGAAAACCGCACTTTTGGATATTCTTCGAAAACATAAGAGTGCCATCGCTTGGCAAATTTCCGATATCAAAGGCATAAACCCTCGTTTTTGTACTCACAAGATCTTAATGGAGGACGATTGTAAACCCGTTATTCAACAACAACGTAGGGTTAATCCGAAAATTCATGAGGTTATCAAAAAGGAAGTTCTGAAACTCCTCGATGCCGGAATCATTTATCCAATCTCCGATAGCTCATGGGTTAGCCCTGTTCATTGTGTCCCAAAGAAGGGAGGGATGACCGTCGTTGCCAATGAAGATAACGAATTGATTTCACACACGCTCGTCACCGGTTGGAGGGTGTGTATTGATTATCGAAAGTTGAATGATGCGACTCGAAAGGATCATTTCCCGCTACCTTTTATGGATCGATGCTCGAACGCGTTTAGCGGGAATGAGTTCTATTGCTCGATGGTTTTTCGGTTATTTTCAAATTCCGATCGATCCGCAGGATCAAGAGAAAACGACTTTCACTTGCCCTTATGGAACATTTGCTTACCGACGCATGCCATTTGGCTTATGCAATGCTCCCGGTACGTTCCAAAGGTGCATGATGGCTATTTTTCATGAAATGATCGAGAAGTCTATGGAAGTTTTTATGGATGATTTCTCGGTTTATGGAGATTCTTTCACTTCTTGCCTCTCTCATCTAGACCACATGATCAAACGGTGTGAAGACACCAATTTGGTCTTGAATTGGGAGAAGTGCCATTTCATGGTTCGAGAGGGCATTGTCCTCTGCCATAAGATTTCAAAATCGCGATTGAGGTCGATCGAGCTAAAGTTGACGTTATAGCTAAACTCCCTCATCCCACTACCGCCAATGGTATTCGAGTTTTTGGGTCATGCCGGTTTATATCGCCGTTTCATCCAAGATTTTTCTAAGATAGCCCGCCCTCTGACCCATCTCTTTGAAAAGGATGCTCCGTTTATCTTCGCCGATGAATGCGTTGAAGCGTTTAATTTTCTCAAAAAAAATTAACCGAGGCTCCGATCTTAGTTGCCCCCGACTGGGATTTGCCCTTTGAGCTCATGTGTGATGCAAGTCATTATGCAATTGGGGCGTCTTGGGGCAACGTAAATCGAAACATTTTCAACCCATACACTATGCGAGTAAGACATTGTCCGAGGCCCAACACAATTACACGACTCTGATGAAAAGAATTATTGGCCGTTGTTTACGCTTTGAGAAATTTTGACCCTACCTTGTCTTATCGAAGACCATAGTGTATACCGACCATTCTCGCCTTATGTATCTTTTGGCAAAGCAAGATGCTAAGCCACGATTACTTCGGTGGGTTCTCCTCCTTCAAGAGTTTGATTTTACTATTCTTGACAAAAAAGGAGCGGAGAACCTTGCGTACCATCACCTTTCTAGACTTGAGAATCCCCATCAAAGTGTGTTCGAGAAAAAGGAGATCACGGAAACATTTCCTCTTGAGACACTTGGGATGATTGCTAAGAAAGACCCGAACACCCCATGGTTTGCCGACTTTGCAAATTACCATGCGGGCAATTTCATTGTGAAAGGGATGTCGTCCCAACAAAAGAAAAAGTTTTTCAAAGATGTTAAGCATTATTTATGGGACGATCCCTACTTGTTTAAGATTTGTGCGGATCAAGTAATCCGGCGGTGTGTTCATGGCCAAGAGGCCCTTGATATTCTTCATGCTTACCATAACGGACCCACTGGTGGCCATCATGGTGCAAGCTACACCGCTAAGAAGGTTTTTGACTCCGGGTTTTATTGGCCTACCATATATCGAGATGCTCATGATTTAGTTAAATCTTGTGATTCTTGCCAACGTCAAGGGAAAATTTCACAAAAGGATGAAATGCCACAAAATGCTATTCAAGTTTGTGAAATTTTTGACGTGTGGGGCATCGATTTTATGGGACCATTTCCATCATCTAGGGGTAATAAGTATATCCTCGTGGCCGTCGACTACTTGTCTAAATGGGTTGAAGCGAAGGCGCTTCCCACCAATGACGCCCGAGTGGTTGTTAAGTTCTTGAAGAATTTGTTTTCCGATTGAGCACCTCGTGCTATCATCAGCGATCGCGGTACCCATTTCTGTAATGAACAATTTGCTAAAGTTATGGCTAAATATGGAGTTACCCATCGCCTTTCTACCGCATCACCCGCAAACGAGCGGACAAGTTGAGGTCTCGAATCGTGGTTTGAAAAGGATTTTAGAAAGGACCGTAGGAGAAAATCGAGCTTCATGGGCCGATAAGTTAGATGATGCATTATGGGCTTTTCGCACCGCATATAAGACACCCATCGGGTGCACCCCATTTAAGTTGGTGTATGGAAAAGCTTGTCACTTGCCATCGAGTTCGAGCATAAGGCATTCGGGCCTTGAAACATGCAAACTTTGATCTTAAGACCGCGGGTGATCACCGAAAAGTTCAATTGAATGAATTAAATGAGCTTAGGATCAGGCTTACGAGAATTCTTTGATTTTCAAAGAGAAGACTAAGAGGATTCATGATGCTAAAATCAAAAACCGCGTTTTCAACGTTGGTGATCAAGTTCTCCTCTTTAACTATCGCTTGAAGATATTCTCAAGCAAACTCAAAACCCATTGGTCCGGACCATTCACCGTTGCTCGTGTTTTCCTTATGGAACGGTAGAGCTTTCTCAGCCCGATGGCCCGAATTTCAAAGTGAATGGTCATCGTGTGAAACATTATTTCGGAGGGGACATCCCATCTATGGTTGTCCCGGATCTCCAAACTTTCCCTAAGGACAACTGAATTCGGGGATCGAGTCAAGCTAGCGACTCGGTTACCAAAAATAGTAGCGCTTCGTGGGAGGCACCCCATGCTTATCTTTATCTTCTTTCTATTTTCTAATAAGTGACGTGAAGGGTTTAGCCTCTTCGATTTCTCGTGTTTGGTTGTTTGTGATGTTGTGTTTAGGATTTTCCCGATATGAAGACTCTCGTGCTCAAAGTTTGTCTTTTCTCCACTCGAGTTTCATGATCGACGCTTATGGAAATCCGATATCCTAATCTTATCGACTAACGTTTATCTTTGAGCATACTTAATAAACGGCTTTTAGATTTTCGTTATTACCCTTGCCTTTAAACATTGAGGACAATGTTTCGTTTTAGTCTGGGGTGGGTAATCTTCGATTTGATTTGACCGCACTTGCTTATTTTTTTTGTCGTGTACTCTCAAGAACCTCGTTTTTCCTTAAGAAATGAAAAAAATGTGCAAAAATGATAAAATTTAAAATTTTTGTAAGCTTTTGCTAGTTTTATGATTGAAAAGTCTTTGCGAGTTTCTTAGAAGTTACTTTAAATATGCGTTTTTCTTGAAATAGCCTTTGCTAATTGCTTAGACAAGAGGCTATAAAATGCGATTCTAGCTCACAAGGCCAAGAATTTGCAAGTCTCCCTAAGTGATTTTAAATATGCGAAGCTTAAACAAGAATTTGCGAGTTTCTAATAAGTGACTTTAAAAATGCGAGACTTGAGATTATTTGACGAAGCATTTGCCAAGTTAATATATGTTTTGACACCTTGTTGACTTTCATTGGTGAGAGTAGGAATGGAATTCGACTTGAGCGTGTTGAGCCCTAGCTTGTTCCCTTAACCATAGGTAATCTAAAAATTATCGGCTAAGCATCCACGGATCTCATTATTTGGGATTTTAAATTTTCGGAGATCGAGAAATGATAGAGTTACTTATGAGTTTAGATGCTAAGCGTGGAGTAGTTGGTTCTCTTTAGAGCCCATCGAAGATACTTATGGCTTTTTGTTCCCACAAAATTGTTTCACCCCATATTTGTCTAATAAATAATTAGAGATGTTGAGCTTTTGGCGATAGTTAGTTCTTTATCTTCTTAAAAGAATCTTTGTTTTAAAAATTGGGTACACATCAAGGACTCGTAATAAGTAATAAGTAATAAATAAAGTTATGAGTCAGCGTGTCTAGATCGACCCTTGGATCTTTAGCCGGGATTGGGTGAGGTCTTGGTCTAACCCACTGGGATCCTCATTTCATGAAGCCTATAGTCTTGGAATTACCCCGTGAAGCTCCGTGGTTCATAGCTCATATAAGTAAAAAGTATAAGTGAGAAAAAAAAATTGATGATGAAAAAAAAAAAAAAAATGAAAAAAGTCAAAAATATAAGTGAATAAAAAATTCCTTGATGTGGACCTCATTTTTGGGACAATGGTTCTTGAGAAAAGATGGATAACTAATTAGCGACTTAGCTTTATATCTTTATCGGAATAAAAACCTATCGAAACGAGAAAATATGAAGAAATTAATTTCTCACAAAAATTAAATAAATAGATGAAAAATAGGAAAATGGGAGCAAAAGGTAATTACACAAGTAACTTCCATGGGTAGTGTTAGCATCTAGAATCATATTTAACAATGATTTCAATTTTACGCTTAGTTTGGGACTTGTGAAAAATCAGGGACGATGTATTCTATCCGTATGGTCACTTCACGCTGTGTTGTGTTTCCTACTCCGTGATCCTAACGTGTCGTTTGAAAAATGTTGGAGTTATTGATCGACATGAAAGTTCAACAAACCGTCACTATTAATCAGAATGTGCTTAAACGTAATATCTATATTTGAATTAAAAGGTAAACGGGGCGTTTTTAGAATTACGGGGTTTTCATCTCTTTTGAGGAATCTTTGCTACTTCTTCATAGGTTTAGTAGAAAGAGATTGAAATTCTTGGTTTTAGAAGCGTGAGTTGATTGCATTGCGTGAGGACACGACAATGGTCTCGTCTAGGGTATTTTGATATGTGCAAAAACACATATCATTTCTTTATCAAATAAAACCCAAAATAACCAAGAAAGAGCCGTTTATTGCTAATATCTGTTGTTTTCTTGAGTTTGTGCTTGTGTAGGTACGGATATGTCAAAACACACAAAAAGAAGCCAAATCGACGAAAATCCGAAAGCACGAGAGATTAAGAGAGTTTAAGCTGAGCCGGAAGGTCGAAATTGTGCATTTGTGAAGATTTTATTCTCTGAGGATGATTTTTGGAAGATAGGATCAAATTTGAAGAATTGTCAGAATCAGTCCTTGAACTTTGAGCATTTGGCAGAATCCACCCTGAAGTTTCAGAAGTTGCAAATTCAGCCCTTGGATTATTTGAGATTGGCATGAATGACCCTTGGATAACATTTTCAGATTTACACTTATGGTCCCTGAAAAATCATTTTTGCCAAGTTTAGTCCCTAAGTTGCACCATGGATCATATTACTAGTCCTAATCCAAATCACACAAGCCATGGCCCAATATAAATCATAACCGGTCCAAGCCCAAAATAAATCAAACCGGTCCAATTCCCATGACCCGTACCATTTCATCCCATTTACCCAGGTCAACCCACCCTTAAACCCGGTCAACAAATATCAAATAAACATAAAAAAACACACGCGCCAAAACTTTTCCCCAAACCTTCCTAGGTATGAACCCTAAAATACCCTCGCGCTAAATTGACCAAATTCACTTCAATTAAGGGCAAAACCGTACAATCACTGACACACCTGACATGTGCACACTGCCAGGTCAGCTATCCGAGTGATAAAATTCCAATCCCTGCTCTCTCATTGGTGGATGAAACGTAGCATGTGCAATCCAAAGGCTAAGATCGAATGTGAAACGTGGAGATTGATCCAAGGGTTCTAAATGCACTCAAAGAAGCACACATTTGGGATTTCTAGATGCTTCCAAGGCCTCAAGCTCGTGTATAAATACCTCTTCATTTTCATTGTAATAGCATCTAGTTTTCAAGAGCTTGTAGTCGCTTTTTAATTTACTTATCAAATGTTTTTAGTATTTTTCTATTAATTTCAATTGTACTCTTTAGTTGTAATCAAATTTTCAAATTAATGAAATTTTACTTTTAAGCTCAATTCTCTTATTATCTCATTACTGTTTTTAATAGCTTATTAGTATTGTCATATTCATTTTAGCTTATTACAAACTTACCTCAGCTTATTTCTTCCTTAATTCAAAAATAAAAAAAAAATCAGAAATAAATAATTGAAAAATAAAAAAAAAACTTTTAAGCTTATTATTAGCTTATTATAAAACTGTGCTACTGTTTCGTTGAGCTCATATAAGCTTAATATAGCTTATTGTGAGTTTATCTCTGTTTGAATCTCAATTCACTCTCAAAGCTCTAAATTAGTCAACAAAAGTCAACCTGCAAGCTCTGTTGGATCTGATTTGCTGATACAGTTGGATATGGGTTAAATTTGAGCTGGATTTGGAGTAGGTTATGGGTTTAGGATAGTGGTACTTTAATCTCAGTTGCAAACCATAGTGGTTGGACCACTTATAAGTTTTGAAATCTGTCCTTAATCTTAATTCTGCTATAATCTGAATTTGTTGATTGGATCTTTGTTGTTTAGAATAGTTATATTTGATCCGGTTATAATGTTGGTATAGAGTAGTTGAATAGTTTTCTGATTCTATATTTGCATTTCAGTAGCATAAAGTACTGTTTGGATCAGTTGTTTAAGCTGAGATAGAGATTCAAGCAGAAGTAGATTTAGGTTGCATTAGTTTGATTTAGCATCACTTAGTCTAATTTTGTCACTCATTTGCACATTAAATCAGTAAAAGTCAAAATCAATTTGAAACTGCTCTAGTTAATCCATCAGTTAGGTTTTAGACAAGCATAAGCTACATTTAGGATTAAACTAGGATAAGTTAGCTTGCATTAGCTTCATTTCATCATAATTCATTAATCTCAGTTCATAATTTGGATTCAAATCTCACTTTAGTCAAATTTACAAATCTGTTTTAAAGTCAAAATAGTGAAACAAGTGGATTTTGGCATAACTATCTTGATTTTTCATGGATCCATTATCGATCCAATATTCTTTGAAACTTTGGATTTATAAGCTTCACTTGGTGGTTTTTCAAAATATCATTTTAGTTAAATTTTTGGAAATTTTTATTAAGCTCAAACTAGCTTATCTTTTGGACTAGAAATCCCCTATGCACTCATTCAGTCATCATTTGAGTATGCAGTGTATTGTGCAAGAGTGAGAAGCCTATAAAAGCTTGTTACTAGCTGTAATTTGGTCCTACTGCTCTTTAGTTGGTTAGCTTAAGGTTCTTAGATCTGTTTTTCAGATTAGCTTTTTCAATAAGCCTGTGGATAAGCTTAAACTTGGGGGGTTAAGGACTATTTGGTTCAAGTGGATCATTAGCTCAAATCAGTGTAGGTTGCACATTAGAGATTAGGTGTAGTTGGAATTAGCCTCAATCTTGTTAGGTAAATTTTAGTATAGTTTAGACTCTGTAATAGTTTAGTAGCTTATTGTGCCTTCTAGCTTATTTTCGTAGCTTATTTAGAATCAGTTTACACATCAGCTTCTAAATCTCTCACATAAGCCCTAGTTTTTATATTTTTCATAAAATAAGAATAATATTTTAGACTTTTACTGAATTTTGCATAATTTTTCATCACTGTTCAGTATTTTTCACAATTTAAAACAATTTTTAGGACTTTTTAAATAGCTTTTATTACAATTAAATCAGAAAATCTTCAAAAAAATAAATTTTCAATTTCCATAGATTAAAATAAATACAAAAATCAAAAAAAAATAATTTTTCTAGATTTTTCCTAGCTTAATTTGTAATTTTTAGCCATTTAATTAGATTTAAATAGTTTTAAATTCGTAGAAAATAGAAAAATAATCAGAAAAATACAAAATTAGTTTTGAAAATTCTCTTTAGTTATTTTAGATTTTTGAAAAATAGTTTCATAATTTTCACCTTAATTTTCATAATTTTTAATATTTTAGTTTAGTTTTTAAAAGTTAAAAATTAGTTTTAAATCTGAATAAATTCCAGAAAAATCCTAAAAATTAGTTTTAATTCATAAATAGTTTTCAAATTGCATTTTTAGAGTAAAAGTAATTTTAGGTCATTTTTAGGATATAGATTAGACGTAGTTGCATTTTATTTACGTTACGTTTTAGTTAATTCTCGTAATTAGGATTTCCCGTAGATTAGATTCCCTTAATTACTTTCCCAATTCCCGTAGTTTTTAAAATCAAAATCATTAATCCAAAACATCGAGCATTAAATTCCAAACCAAAAACGACGTTGGCAATTCACGCCTCGTTGGGAAACGATTCGGGTTGACTAATCCGTATCAACGATCACACACGGGATTTGATTTAATATTCTTTTTCCTAAAGGAATTTTGAATCTATCTTCGTGAATATTTTTGATATCGATATTGAGGTTTTATCCATACACATACCCCTAAGCCTTTTACGACATATCAGTGTCTTATCAACCTTTTTTGTGGGAACCATATTTAGAATGTGAACAGCTGATTCTAAAGCATAATCCCAAAAGGATAAAGGTAGAGTGGTAAGATTAAACATAGATCGTACCATGTCCAACAATGTACGATTTCTTCTCTCAGATACACCATTTTGTTGTGGAGTATATGGAGAAGTGAGATTCTGGACAATTCCATTCTCAGCTAAATAATCTTTAAACTCTTGGCTTAGATACTCGCCTCATCTATCAGATCGAAGAGCTTTAATCTTCTTTCCCAATTGCGTTCTACTGCTTTGAAAACCTTAAATGTTTCAAACACCTCATGTTTTTACTTAAGTAAATAAACATAACCATAACGTCCCGAAATCATCAAAAGCTTAAGAAGTAGCTAGCACCTCTCTTTGACACATGTCTAAGTGGTCCACACACATCAAGATGAATAAGACCAAGTAGATCAGAAGCCCTCTCCATATTGCTATGAAAAGGTTTCTTCGTCATCTTCCCAGATATGCATGACTCACATTTATTAAATGATTCATCATTGATATTTTGCAAAAGCCCTTCTTGTTGCAGCTTATGCATGCGAGCCTTGCCTATTTGAGCAACTCTACAATGCCAAAGATAAGAAGAATTCAAGTCCAACTTTATCTTCTTATTGATGCTAAACATTGAATTATTATATTTGTTAGATTCATTTCCAATCACATCAATTTTAAACACACCATTCACAGTAATCGCATTAAAATAAAATACACCATTTAAAAAAATAGAATTCCATTACGTGAAATAGTATGAGTAAAACCATCATCAAACAAATCTGAAAAGGAAACAACACCTCTAATTATAGAAGGTGCGTAATGACAATTGTTCAATAAAGACTAAGCCCGAAGGCAATACTAAACTAAACGTTCCTATGGCTTCAATATGCATAAAGCGCCATTTCCCACGTCAGATATTGCTCCCCATAGCCGCCTTCCTTTCCACTCTAAACCCTCAGAGTGTATTACAAATGTGAATACCACATCCAAGATCATATACCCGGAATTTTTATGATTTAGAGTAAATAATTCAATGACAAATAAATTATCTCAAGAACCGCCCAAGGACCCTTCAGATTTCATCTTATTTGCCGCAATTCATCAAGATAGAGAGCACAGCTTTCTTCCAATGCCCAACGCTCTTACAGTGGTGGCATGCTTGATCCCTTTTAGGATTTTCCTTCCTAAGAGTAGGGTACTTCTTGGGTTGTGGTTGATAGGCCATAACTTGTTTACCCTTATCAACTTTCCCTTTGCCATTCACCTTCTTGTTGTTCTCGACGCCGCGGTTTTGGCTTATTAATCCTTCCACCCTGAATAGCAAGTACTTGAGGAGTCGGAACCTTTTGAGGTAACCCTTTTTCATAATCAATAAGCAATGTGTGTAGGTCAAGAATCGCTCTTCCCACGCAGGCATATTGAAGTTTCTAACAAAACCATTAAAATCCTTGTTAAGGGATCTATTAATCGATTCACGACCATGTCATCATCATAAGTTTTGCCAAGTGCCTTTAATTGGTCCATGTAACCTTTCATTTCCAATACATGAGCACTTACGGGTTTACCCTCACCTTGCCTACAGTTGTGTAATGCGTCGGTCAAGTCATAAATCTCGACAAAGAAATGGTTTCTCAAACATAGTTCAAGTTCATTAAGCATATTAAATGGGAAGTAGTTTTCGAACCGCTTTTGAGAGCACATTCCATCGTTCCCAACATAAGACAAGCCACATCATTATGACGCTTATACTAAATTTGTTAAGCGTCCTTTTCACTTGAGTAGTCTGTAGGTCCGGTTGGTTCAAGCAGACAAGGTTCATAAAGGTATTTCAACCGTCGCAACCTACAGACAATTCTCAAAGAGTGAGGCCAATCATTGAAATTCTTAGAGCCAGTCAACTTTTCTCGATCAAAAAAATTTTTGAACGCAGAACTTAGTGCAGTGTTAGTGTTATCGTTATTTTGAGCTATTTCGACAGAAAAAAAGTTCAAGTATTAGTATTTTCGATAATACAACTTTTCAAGAAAATAAAATATACCCAACGGTAATATAAACATATAACCATATAATTTTGTTAGGAATTAGAAATTCCATGTAAAGTGTCGGTCACCCCAACTATAGACTAGCACAAGTTAGCTCGTAGACATATCGTTATTTACTAGTCATTTAGTTAGTTATTTAGTTTAGAGTAACACCGTGGAGGACGGACGGGTCTTTACCCAATGTATGCCTGATCCACAGCCCGTAGGTGGCGTATTTTGTAAGAACTATAAATAGCCCTCTCCTCATGTGGAGAGGGTTGGTGCTTTCATTTCTTTTAATCATACAACTTCTTTTTCTTTCATCTCTTTCTCTCTATAGAAAGTATCCCACCCATCTCTCTCTCTCTAAAATCTTCTTGTTTGATTCAATCCTCATACATGTTCTTTGATTAAAACAATAACCAATATCTAACAATTGGTATCAAGAGCCATGGTTTGATCTTGGATATCTTGTGTGCTTGAATTTTTAAGTGGTTATTGTTTTATTCATTTGGTTCGAATTTTATTTGTGTTTGCACCAAGTCCGAATTTTATTTGGTTAAATATGTTAAAGATTTGTAATTTCATGTTTAAGAGGGGTTGATTAGTATAGTTTGATGTTTGGTTAAGTTTTTAATAAGTTTCGGGGCTGTTTTTGGTAATTTTCGAGCAATACTTTTGACCATATTCTTGGCTGCTGCTGGTGTTCATCTTAGCAACTTGGTCTCATATTTGTCCAGATTCACTGTTTCACTGTAGCGACTTAGATATCGTTGACTTTTTTGAAAGTCAATAGCGACTTGTGACAGAAAAAGGGTAGCGAGTTGTTTGAATTAACGACTTGGTGAGATCTTAATCAAGTGGTGACTTGTTCTTGTAAAAATCTAGCGACTTGCTATTCACTTTTGGTAGCGACTTGATATTTATCAAGTAGCGAGTTGACACATAAAGCTAGCGACTTGTTGTGTTTAATGTTATTGCAACTTATCAAAACCCTTTAGCAACTTATGTCAAGAAATTAATCTAGAGACTTGTGACCTTAACCAACAAGACAGAAATGATGAATGAGAAAACATTGACCATGTCCAAAACCAAACACCAATACATCACACGACCTCTGGTTTCATCCATCCTTGGTCCTAACACATAAACTCTAACGAATCTGTGAGACTAATTTCGACCCACAACCATTCATAACGAAAACCTAATTCTAAACCAAGACTAAAACAATAATCGATCTCAGACAATCATTTGTACTCAAGATTTGTTCAAACAAAAGAACCTTCAGAGATACTTCATCATAGATCAATCTTGTATAAGAAACATACCCTTCTTGGTAATATACGAACATCAAAAGAAGAACAAAACCAATCGGTTTCATCACTTCTTTCCTTTTCGGTTTCAAAAGATCAAATACGAAAAACATAACATATTAAACCTACCTTAGATCTTTACAAGATCTTGAAGCCACACTTCTGAGATTCGATCAACATATAAAAGTAAGATTCAAAGTGTTGGGTTTTTTTTTTGTGTTCGGATCTACAAGAAAATCATAGAACGAAATTATTTGTGATTTGGGTGTGGTGAGAGAGAAGTAAGCAGGTGGAGGCTGCATTTATTTTAGAGGATTAGGTTTAGGGGAAGAGTGATTAGGGTTATGTGGTTATAAGTAAGTGTTATATAGTGCGGATTATTAGGGTTGTTTAGGGTTTTTGGATTGGGCTTTTATCAGTTTGATTTGTTTTTGGCTGGTAAATTGCATCCGGAAATTACCTTGGTGTGCTTATATCTATTGGGCCGATTATAAACGGGTGTTTAGACTGAAATTAAAGGGCCATCAATTTTGAAATTTTGAGTTAATCTTAGTTATAATTTTGGACCACGGGTTTGATTGAGCATCGTTAAATCCGAGATTAACTATTTTTTTTTAGATTGAATTTTTCGGGTTCGTTGGATATAACTACCTTGCTAGTTATTGTGATATCAAAAGTTCAAAAACAAAAAGTACTTCTTTATCATCTACATGATCCGTAAATTCATTTCACACAATCCTTCTTAATTAATCATTGTCTCACGGTTTGGTCTTGATTTTAGTAAAATCCCGTGAAAGATTCTATTTCTCGGTTTAAATCATAGACTTATAAAATCCCGTGCATTCTACCACATCATGTCTTACTCTACTGACCCAGTGATTTCAGAAGTGCTTAAACTGTATGATGTTGTAGACAACCATGAGAATATTAGCTATACTGAACGGTTACAGATGATGGAATCAATTAATGAGGATGTGAGATCTCCGTGTTCAGAATCTAATGAGAGTGAATTGCACCAGTCTAGGCTACAGAATAACAGGCATAAAGAAAGTAGCATTGAACCTTTTCAACAACTTCACTCTCACCTCATGTTACTTCTACCCGTAACAATGGAACGAACATGTATTGCCCTCTTCCATCAGGACTTATCCACATTAGAACTTTGCGGTTAAACCTAGAGCAATTGGAGCTACAACTTGACAAAGAGAAGGTTCAAAAGGATAGTTCCAGTGTTGCACTTCAAGTGATCTACAAACATCTTCAGTCATTCATTAGAAGGGAGTTCACATCAGATTATGATCAAGACGCGACTGAAATGTCTTTCAAGAGACACACTGGAATGGAAATTAGCGTATTCACTGAGACATTCATCCAACTCATGGATAATGTGGAGAAGTACATTGAGGAAGTTACACATAAAGATGAAAAAGTGGATGAGTGTCAGGTGCAGTTGAGAGATAGTTGTGATGAGTCGGGTAATATATCAGTTGAAAGGTCGGGTGTTGCTGAATGCAGAATATCAGAGACAACAATGAATGATGTAACTAGCTGCTCGGTAACTCTTGTCACAAAAGAAGTGGATGTTGTGAACAGTAAAATGAATGAATGTCGGGTGCAATCAAGTGATTGTATGGTTGATTCGGGTAATGCATCGGATGTTGTATCAGTTGTCACTAAATGCAGCAGCATCGATAAAGACAATCTTGATACAAGCAAATTTCATGACTCGTGCTAAACGTAATGCGTATGATTTCGAAAAACAAATGAACACGTGTCATTTGTCGAGGTACCCTTAATTGAACAACAAAATGAATCATAATGTTCTTAAACAAACTGATCACGATGCTGAACGTGATTCTAACAAATGTTCTTTGACTAAAGCTGAGTCTCAAACTAGTGTTTTCAAAACTAACAATATGGTTGATAAGAAAAAGTACGATGAACTTTCAAACAGACTTTCACAACTTGAAAAACATTGCATTTCACTTGAAATCGCAATACAAAGTAAAAAGGAAAGTTTACAATCTCATAAACCATGCAAAAATCCGAATTTCTGAATTCTCGTGAACTTTTGAAATAAACACTTTGAAAGCTCAGCTTCGGGACAAAAACTTGACAATCAACAATTTGAAGAAACATATTTCTGATATGCATGTGAAAAGCAATTTGGTTACAAGTAATTTCACGTTAATGCTATTGATGATATTCAAATGAGAAATGATGAATTAGCGGTTTGTGTGGCCAAATTACGAAAGGAAAATGAGTCTTTGAGAAAGCATCATATAGAACTAAGTGACTCTGTCAAAGAAGCTAGAATTAAGTCATTGGAACAAACAAACTCTTTGATTGAAAAAATTGATGAACTCAAAGCTCAACTTCTGGATAAGAGTTTCACAATAGTTGCCTTAAAGAATGAGCTCAGAAAAACAACAGGGAATAGTGTGAACACTAAGTTTGCAAAACCGTCAGTCTTGGGAAAACCAGTTGTTAGACAACCGACTGCATTTAAGTCTGAACGAACAAATTTTTCAAAAACACGATTTGCCTCCCAAGTTGATGCGAAACAAGTTTTGTCAAAACCAGTAACTTCACCTAAGTTACCTACGAATAATGCTTCCAGCTCTGTTAACCCTCAACAAGTTGCCACTTCTACTCCCAAAGACCTCTAGGATTAATTCGAAAACAGTGTCAAAACCAAGCATTAAAACCCACAATTCATATAATATGAATGACTTGTGGAAGAACTATTATCTAGAAGATGCTAGGAAAAAGGCACAGATTCGAAAAGACGGAATTTTAGGTGCAAGACCTAGGGTGAGGAATTCTATGAGTTTTCAAGGCACTACTAGTAGTTGTAAACCATTACCTAGGAACACTCAAATGACTAGGGGTTGGCTGTCATCTAAAAGTAGATATGAGAAGAAGAATGCTAAGCATGTTGAAAGCGAAACTAGAAATTCTAAGTCTTTTCCGAATAAGACACATTCTCCTAATTCACATGCTAAGGTACAATCCACTAAGGCTACTAACGTGACTAAGGTTCAGCATGTTATGAAGCAAAACAAACAAAATACTTTGCCTAGATGGATACCTGCTACAAAATCTTTGGAGTCTAGGAATTTCGTTAAGTCTTCCACTGTGCATAAGAAGCTTAACACTCCTAGACCTTGCCATAAGTGGATACCATCAGGTAGAATGTTTAAGGATGCTGGACTTAGGTGGATTCCTACCGGAAAGCTGTTTTCCAATGGCAAAATCAAGGTTGACAGTGAAGCCCCAAAGAATTTGGATACTAATGTCACTAACCAATATATATGCAATCAAGTTTGTAATGTTAGTGCAGGTATTCCTTACTCAGTTGTAGATTCCTCGATCCTTCACTACATGGACTCGCTTAAAGTATGGATAACAAATGGATTGATATCTCATTACTCTCGGGTTCAAGTTACTCAACCTTGATATTCAATCTGCAATGACGTCTGTTCACATCAGTTCAGGCCTCGTACTTCATCATTATGGTGTATGCAGATAACACTTCGGCCCCGCTCCTCATTGAAAGAAAGGTGTACGCTTCAGTGCGCTTTATCTTCAGAAGAAGAGAAATCTTCATGTATATGACCATTCTCATCGACATTCTTCATCAACATGCTTCATGTTTTTCCACGCTCTTTCAACCCTCAAGTGGATCTACGTTCATTGGTGTATATTCTTATTCACTTGTTCAAATCAAAAATGGCAACTTCGGATGCAATTTTTTTGAGGGGGATAAAAGTGCATATACTACATGTTGATGGATGCTTGAATTATGGTCATGTGACTTTCCTTCAAACGCCTAATGCTTCGCTTACTAAGGATAACTCGGATTTATTGTTTAGGGTTCATTGTTTCAAGATATGTTTGATGAGTATTTCCAAACGCTAGCGAATGTTGATCATCTTAGAAGTACTACTTAGACTACTCAAGAAGCCTAATCTCCATTTATTCCTCATGGCGTTGTTAATGACTATCATTGTAGTTGCACTCATGAATAATGATCCGCTCTTTGGTATTCCTTTGCCAAATCTTCACGGATTACTGTTCATGAATAATGATCCGCTCTTTGGTATCCCTTTGCCAAATCTTCACGGATTATTGTGCACTCTGTAAATCAACCACATGAACATTAAGGAAAATGACTACCTCATCCGTTTAAAGACATTATTGGTGAATCTTCCAGATCAGTCTCTACATGAATACCTTTAGGAAGAAGGCATTGATATTGAGAAATCACTTTCTTCGTTCATTCGATCGACATACATCCGATTGTATGTTTATTCGCGTGTTGGACATTTGACTCAAGATGATTAATTCGGAGTTAATCATTTATCACTTATTTGAGATTGAAGTTAAATTTCACAAAGGCGTGTTCTTAATTGATATCTTGCTTGGGTCTAAGAATTTTAAGTTGAAGACTTGGTTTATCTAGTTACCAAATGCGGATTGATGGTTGAAGACCTGGTTAACTATCACTTTAAGGAGTTACATTGTTTTACTCAGTGACACACGCAAATGTTGTTGTGGATAATCTCAAGACGTGTTAATGTCTCATACTTTGGTTGAGTATGGAGTACTTAGAGATTTGCTTGAAGCATAAATTCTCGACACCGTTCTTCCAACATTAGTGCAAGCTTAAGATGCAAATGCGGGGAATTATACTTCAGTTTCAAGTTTGGTATATCGGGTTTTCTTCAACAATGGTCACTTTAAATTGTCTACATATGGGTTGATAAAGATAGTCAGAGAGAGTTTCAGAGCTTGATTCTCACAGGATTCATTTGGGTTATTTGAGTTCTTCTCACAAGATTTCAAGTTTATGGGTATATTATGTATTACTTCAGTGTTCAGTTGAAAGAAATATGAGAAGAATATTTAGAGCGTGAGATGATATTGCTTATCGACATCTTCGATATGATTATGATAAAGTGCTTCTGGTTACTGCTTCATGTACACTATGTAATGATGATTTCGATGAGATCTCAACCATCAGGGGAGAGATTTGTGTACATCAGGGACACACAACATGATCACTTGATCGAGCTTAATCAGTTATTCCAGAGTTGAAATCTGCAGAGAAGATCGCTGATTCAACCAGCATCGCGTGATGTCGCCGTCTCTACTCGTTGGGTACTTGTGTACATTATGGGCTGATTGGTAATATGGAGATAACTGGAATGCACTTGGTAAAATGAAGATGTTGATATATTGTTCCCCTAAATAGACAACTGGTCAATCTTGAAGAGTAATGTGTACATCGGGACGCACAACAGTTCATGTGATCGGTCTTAATCGCTTATTCCGATTTCATAACCACCTAGACGATCAATGTTTCAACTTGTTACTTCGGTGTTCTCAAGTTCTTCGGGGTGTTGAGTTTCATTCAATGAGACCGCTTTGTCTTTAACTCTACTTCTTAGGGAAATGGTCTTTATTCGATGTTTGTCGGTTTGGGGGGAAGCTACCAAAGATTCAAATTGAGAAGGCTCATGTTCAGTCGATTTTCTTAGAAGCCTCGAATGCTTTGGTGGTGAAAGTTTAAGAGATGATGTCTTCTATCTTCTACAAAGTGCTGAACGATTTCCTTATCTCGGTACTTGTATCATCATCTTCTTAAACTATTTCTCTATCGTTGTAAATATTTTACAAAAACAAAATAGAAAAATATAAAAACAACAAAAGCCCATAAAAATCAGAAAATTGAAAAATACCAAAAATATGTTTTCTCAAGACATGTCTTCTGGTATCGATAACATCTACGGTCTTAGAAATGTCATTCAATAATGGCACGGGACTTTAGATGAAGTTCGATCAGGAGGTGTATATATTTTTTTCAAAACATGTCACAAATCAAATGGCTTACAGTTACTTCAATTCAGACTGTAACCCGCGCTTAAAAAAATGGCTTGCTATTATTTCCGATAGCAACCCGCTCTCCATGGAAGGAAAGTGCTGCGCTAAAACAATTTTTCAAATATTTCGTGCACTTTTCCTAAAACTTAATGAGGAAAGTATGTCGAAGGACTGCTGTTCCTACACAAATGTTTTTCCGTCTAAAATTCTTCAGAAAAATATTTGGTGTATTCAAAAATTGGTGGTAAATGAGTTGCTTAAAAATCTATCAGATTCAGTGTTTTCGTAAAAATTGAAAACTCAATCAATGACTTCAGCGCTTTTAAACTTTTCATAAAATGAGTCATTGATTGAGGGGGAGAATGTTTTCAAATTTATATCATCTATCGGACTTATCTAATTATCCTAAATGCTTAACTGAAAAATGATGTTAACCTACGTTGAAGGACTAGGTGCCTAGGATATGATTGTTAGGATTAGATGATTAAAGTTTGATAAACACATTATTCCCATACCTTAATGATCTGACTGAGATGTTGAATTGACTTTTATTAGTCGATTGCTGTTTGGGTGTTGTCGACCACCATATATCTGATGTGTGTTCACTAACGTATGCAGGTATATTGGTATATAAGAATGTTCCCGATCCCGATCCCACAATTGAAGATGATTGGATGCCGCAAGGAAAGGGTAACGATATCTTGGGTTGAAAAATGAAGAAACGGAGCTTAATTTGTCTTCTATGGAGAGTTGGCATGGAAAAAAATGCAACGTAAGAGGTCTCACTGCATCAGCAGATGGTTTTCTTCATCAGCAAATGAAGAAACGAAGCTTAATTTGACCTCAGTTGGCATTAAAATGCAACGAAGAAGTCTCACGGATCTGCAGACGGTTTTCTTCCAAGCCCTACAAAGAACATCAACAGAAGCACCTCAACCACCTAACGTATCTTGTGCAGGAAAAGTAGTGAATGATACCATTTTTAAACAATTTTGTTAATATTGTTTTGAAAATAGAAAATATTGTTTTGAAAATAAATTGGACTAAATTTTGAAAATCACCGGACTTCTTTTTATCAAAACCTAAGTCACTCAATTATCGACTTCGGTCATCGATTGAGGGGGAGAGTGATTTAAAATAAAATATTTTCAAACAATATTTCATCAGAAGTCCGTTTGTACACTAAAATGTGGTGATCTAAAGATTTAATGTTATGTCATGGTATGGTTTTCTTTAAAACTCAAAGATCTTTCAAAATGAAATTTTTCTGTTCTTGTTTGATTGTGAAATTATTTTATTTTACTTAAAAGGTCTCTTAAAACTATCATACCTGACACTAACAATCTTTAATGTCGAAAAAACTGTTCCTATCGTCATCTTCGAACTAAATCTTGCCACGTCTTTCCCTAAAATTTTCTAAATAATTTAAATCTTTTGGGATTTCAAATCTCAAATGGTTTGAAATTTTGATCATGAGAGATCGTGATTTAAATCTCAAATCCGTTTTAATGGAATTGGTTTTAGTCCTTCAAAGGCACTCCTGCCTCCATGTGCCAAACAATTTCATACACAATGCACATGTTGAGGAGGAGGAGTTATCCAAAAACATGATGAGTATTTAAACCGGGCCACATATTCTCCCATGTTTTCTAAACCGTATTAAATCACTTGGGATCCAAAATCTCAAAGGGTTTGACATTTTTTATCAGGGGAGAATTTGTGATTTAATAATGAAATTTGATAAAAGGTGATCATTTTGATTTAATTGTGCAGGCTGCTCTCTCGTATGTGCTAAACGCTTTCGAATCTCGAAGCATATATTGAGGGGGAGCATTTTTAAAGATAATAAACTATCGAGGTGCAAATGATTTTATGTGTTAACATAAAGTACCTTGATTGAGTTTTAAAATGGTTTCTTAATGGCGCTTGTGATTGTGGATGTGCTTCAAATTAACTCTTGCCTCTATGTGATAAAAATGATTTCAAAAATCCTATGCACATATTGAGGGGGAGAATTTTACCATGAAAATCAAATGGCTTTTTCGGATGAAAATTGTGATCAAAGAAAATATTTCAAAGTCCTCTTGCCTCCTTGTGCTAAACAATTTCTAAATCATAAGCACATGTTGAGGGGGAGGTTTTCTAAATGATCAAAACTATTAAGGTACAAAATGCTTTGATCTCGTATCACAAGTACCTTGATTGTTTTTCCAAATGATTTTTCAATTGGTTTTAAGGAAGAATGAACTGTACCAAAAGACCGACCAATTTACTTTATGCATGGTGTTATAAGGATGGTTAGGTTAGGTATTAGTTCCCACGATCCGCCAGAGCCGGAGGGATCTACCTAGGGACAATCCACTAGATAATGTAGAGTCCTTAGGTATGATGAAAAAAGGAGAAAATGAGAATATGGGAAGAGTGGGGACTGAGACAGAGCTAGTACTGGAATAAACCCAACAAGGTTCTAGTTATGAAGTCTCGGTAAGCACCGAAGGGGTTGAAGAATGAAAAAGAACTGAATGTGAAAAAGGGTGAAAAGAAATAGCCCTCTATCAATTCAACCTTAGGGCGTAAAACCGGGTTCAATACATATGCTACCTTGGGTTGTTACTAAGGTAACACGGTATTGAAGACAAGACGTCATGGACCCAGTGACGCACTGCACTAAACTTCCCAAGCTACTCAAGTTCCTCTTAAAAGGGTTTGTTTCATTCTCACGGGGAACCGACATAATCTATCGACTTTCTCTTAGAGATTGTTGATATTGAAGAAGGAGACCCTCTCCCTAGTCTCCGGCACAGGAACCAAATATGCACAATTGAGTCTAGAGCCAAGAGATCATCCACAATATCTCGTTAGGACACTGATAACGCTACACGCGTCGTTCGGGGTCAAGGAAACTTCCTTTTCTTCGAGCAAGTTTTATAACACCCTAGGCAGTGAACCTAATCGTTGTAGTGTAGTAATTAGGGTAAGTTACGGGTATTGATATCGCTCTATAGGGAATAGGAATGCTAGTAAGAAGTTACTACGCTAAGGTTAAGGTTGAGGAAGATTATTTTTTATCTTTTTATGTTTTATGAAATGGAAATGTACTAATTTCGGTATTGGATTTGGGGTTTGGTATTTCTAACGATTACTCTACTATTATCTAATTATCTAAACTAAGGTTGTGGGAGTCTATGTCTAATTAATGTGTGCTCGTATGATAGTTTAAAGATGTGTTAACTTAGGTTGTACTACTCCTAATTATCTCCTATTGATGGTTGAATTGTCACGTCCTTATTCTTAGTTGCGTTGTGTGTCTAAAGTTGTAGGGTATGCTTTTCTCCCTAACTCTTTGAACTTACCAAAGGGTCTCGTCTACAAACCCACTAGGGATGATAAACTCTTACTCTAAGGCACTCTTTGGATGGTTTAGCCTACAACTACTCAGGTAATTATATTCTAAGGTTCACAAAGATGAATCAAGCATTAAGTACACAACGAATGACCTATTGCATTACTAGATCATATATCAACTAAGATAAGAAACAACCAATCAATATTCAATAATTAAGTTTCATACTTCCTAAGCAAACACACAAATAAATTAGCCGGACATGGAGAACATGCAAGCATACACACAAATAATCAAAGACATAATTGAATTAATGAAGTAAATACTTATCTTGATGTAAGATAGGGTTTAAAACCCTAAAATACTGTACAAGACACCTTAGGTTCGGTTTTAGGTTTTCACTCCAAAAAGACTCTCTTTAAAACTGAAAAATTCGGATTCTATATATAAGATTACATATGCGACGGCGTCACCTTTTGTTTTGTGACGCCGCAGTCGCCGCCATTAGGGTTTCGTCTTGGCCACGTTAACCTTGCGACGGCGTCACCTTATGTCTATGACGCCGTCCTCTTCCTTCGACGCCGTGCGGAATGCATCTAGGCCATCCGAGTAGCGACGGCCTACTCTTTACAACTAGGACGTCGTCACTTGAAAATACGAAGTTTTGGGTTCGAACCGTCACAAAATCTTGGGACGGCGCAATTAGCTCCGCCGTCGCCTTCTATTTTTAGCAACTGTGAGTGTCTCGATTTTGACTTTGGCCATTTTCTTTATATATTCGCGCCTTTTCGTCCAAATAAGTGCCATTCCAGCATTTTGCCTTCAAGAGACCTAAAAAGTGAAAAGGAACGATATTAAGCAATAACGGATACAAAAGTGATCAAATAAGGACTAAAACGACCCCTCAAAATGGTACCTTTTAAAACCTTATCAAATATCCCTACACTTGTTATTTGCTTGTCCTCAAGCAAATGTGCTTTTAGCCAATTAATTTATAAGTTAGGGGTCATGAAGCATTAATTCAAAACGGTCCAAAACACATATAAGCCCCGCAAAAAGTCATAACAAGCACGGAAATTACATACTAGCACCTCACATGGGGTGTTTGGATACTCACATCTCTCTCGGGTGTATATATGAAATATAACAAATAGGAAATGGAAGATAAACATTCATTAACAGGTCCTAGTACATAGATTACCATAGGCTTGAGAATAGATCAAACCTCCATCGCTTTGGCGTAAGCACCTAGGAAAGACTATCAAAGAGGTCTTTTAAAGGGTTGTAATGTTAGGCTTACGGTAGGGAAATAAAGGGTTTGGTGGGATAGGCTATTTAGTGGTGGCAAGTCAAAAATCTCTATGTTAAATGCATACGAAGAATGGCGTTGCTAAGCAAAGACTCGACACTCTAAACTCTACATAACTGAAATAAACAAACATAAATTCAAAGATAGATGAAGGATGGTAGCCCGTATGTTTTTTTTTTTTTTTTTTTTTTTTTTTTTTTTTTTTTCATACACTTTTACTCTACCATCCTCTATGATAACATCAAAATACTAGGGATTTATAGGCATATCCCTACACTTGAGTTTTTATTACTCTAACACTAATTTGACCCGAATTGAAAAGATCAAAACACTTGGGGTACATTATTATGCAAACAAATGGAATTTGAATTTAACGTTCCCTTTCCGTCATTTCATAAACTTTAACTTTTCCCATGAATCCCAATCGTCCCAAAACTGTATACAAAGGATATGACTCGACTTAGCAACTCATGCAAGCAACTAGATAATTGAACTAAGGGTTTAGGTGATAACAATAATTTGCACTAAAAGTGAGTGCATAAGGGGTAGGCTAAGGCGATTTGGGTGTATATTTGGGGGTAGAGTGTAAACAATGCTCTTCATTGATATTCCGGAAAAACCGAAACATCATGAGAACCGCGAAAAGGATAGGCTCTGAGGGGTTAACTAGGGGTATCGTGTACTAAAGATGAGTACAACGCAAAGGGTGTGGGGGAATTACTCAACTGATGTGGAAGAAGTAATTATATTACAGGTATCAAACAAGGGTTTATCCTAATGCCTCTTATCATTTAGTTATTCCTAACTACACAAGTGTAGCCTCACTTGCGATCTCGGGATGCATCACAAAACAAGTTCTAGAATCTAATATACTACCGGTTCACACTCTAAGCATTGAAGATTAATGCTTTAATTCCTACTAATCTAAGGGTGATCCTCACATTTTGGGTGAAATTTAGGTGGTAAAGGGTTTTTGTGCTAGTCATGCAACTTCCTATCCATGAGACGCTTTTGTTAAGACTAATGGCCCACTCCTATATGTCATAAAAAAATTTAAATTTGGTGCCAAAATTACCCTAACCGACATTTTCTCATGGTTTATTACACAAATACAATTGGACAAAGCAAATAATCAAGGATAAGCATAGTTTCAAAGTTCCCGTTTTATTTTCCCTCCCTACACATAAACTGAACATTGTCCCCAATGTTCCCCGAAAGTATCAAAGTTATGATAAAAGAAGGTAATCAAAAATGAAAGAAACTAATACTCCCCTGATTAGCTCGGTAGGATCCGTGTGTGAAGTAGTGGTTAAATTCTTTTCAAGAAGAATTATTGCGTGAAAAGCTCCTTCCAATCTTATGTAACTTCTTCTTGACAAACTAAACCTGCACATTTGAAGAAAACAAACGAAACCTTCGCGTAAAATCGGCGGTAATATTATATATAAGACTCGATTTAAACTAGGATATAATGCTTGTGGAATGGATGTTTACTGAATTTCTAAGAAAATTAAGACACGAAAAATTCCAAAATGTATAAGTAGCTCGAAAACAAGAAAAAGTAATCGATGTTTTACTCCTTCGACGGCGAGGATAACGCCGTCGAGTTGCAATCCCCGACACAAGTTATCCCCGACAAAAGCGGTCTCGATTTTCCGGAAAAATTCGAAAATTTACATCTTTAGAATCGGAAAAATTTCAAAACATCCATTATGACTCGATACAAGCATTTGACTCGAACAAACAAACATAAATATCTTTTAGTTAATTGTTATTCTCATGTTTACGTTTCTTTTGAAAACGTGTAATCCTCCCTACACTTATCCCTTATGTAAAATACCTTTATATGCAATTAAGACGAAGTTAAAAACAAAATAAAGCATTTTTACAAATTTAAACATGAGGATAAACAATTAATAAAAGATATATGACACTAACAAGCAAACAATTAAACATGGGTTGCCTCCCACGAAGCGTTTTTCTTTATTTAAGAGTCTTGTAACTAGACTCATAGTCGTGCTCCTACGTTTCCTCACCTATCCTCTCGTGCTCATACTTAAGCCATTCCAACGCTCTTTCATTCTTTTTGTAATCATCTCCTAATTCAAGGCATTTTTTGTAATACCGCTTAGTTTTCTCATATGGGTACCTAAGCCCACTCTGCTTATCCCTTTCACTAAGCAATGGAATAGGGGTCATTCTATTACAAACCTCAATGTCCTTATGTTTAAACCTAGGATGAGCGCGTGGCATTTGGTAGATGAAATCTTCAACTTCATCAGAGAATGTAATTAGACCATCAATCATCCGTTCATTCAACCTAGTCAATTTTTTGAAAGGTTTTCCAAAAATTACTTGAGTGAGGTCCTTATCTATAAATTCTCCTAAGTCTTCTAAGACCATGAACTCTACCAAATAAGCAAAACTTCCAACAAACACGTACAAATAAATGACTGCTTCAACAACATTGTTCCCTTGGTAAGTTAACTCATTGACCTTGATTTTGTTGTATAGGTCCCTTGAGATTAAGTTTAAAGGTAAGAATGAATTCAAATAAGCATCGAACCCTTCTAGTCCTATTTTGCAAGGGAATTACATGTTAAAGGGGCCATCTTTCTCAATCATACACCTAGGGTCAAAACATTGGGAGGAGTCTTCCTCAATTTCATTAATGACCTCTCCGCTATCAAGTGCCTCACCATAATCAAATTCCTCATCAGAATCAGAGTAATAGAAAGGACTTTGTTGTTGCCAATTTATATCATTATGCCCTGGGTGATTACCAAAATGGTGAGTGGGTGAAGGGTTTTGTGGGATTGCGTTCTCAATCTTGGGATTGGGAACGGGTAGAGTGAAGAATCTTCGATGGAAGATACGGATCATGGTGAGTGATGGTTTTTACGAACGAGGGTTACGAAGAAGGGGGATAGACTAAGAGAAAGCTAAAAAATGAGAAAAAAGTTACTTGATAGGAATCAAGCAAAGAACCTAAACGAGGTGGACTACTAACTAGCTATTCTATTCACGGCCAAAACTTGATAACGCTACACGCGTCGTTCGGGGTTAAGGAAACTTCCTTTTCTTCGAGCAAGTTTTATAACACCCTAGGCAAAGGAACCTAATCGTTGTAGTGTAGTAATTAGGGTAAGCCACGGGTATTGATATCGTTCTCTAGGGGAATAGGAATGCTAGTAAGAAGTTACTACGCTAAGGTTAAGGTTGAGGAAGATTATTTTTTATCTTTTTATGTTTTATGAAATGGAAAGGTACGAATCTCGGGGTATTGGATTTGGGGTTTGGTATTTCTACCGATTACTCTACTATTATCTAATTATCTAAACTAAGGTTGTGGGAGTCTATGTCTAATTAATGTGTGCTCATATGATAGTTTAAAGATGTGTTTACTTAGGTTGTACTACTCCTTAATTATCTCCTATTGATGGTTGAATTGTCACGTCCTTATTCTTAGTTGCGTTGTGTGTCTAAAGTTGTAGGGTATGCGTTTCTCCCTAACTCTTTGAACTTACCAAAGGGTCTCGTCTACAAAACCCACTAGGGATAATAAACTCTTACTCTAAGGCACTCTTTGGATGGTTTAGCCTACAACTACTCCGGTAATTATATTCTAAGGTTCACAAAGATGAATCAAGCATTAAGTACACAACGAATGACCTATCGCATTACTAGATCATATATCAACTAAGATAAGAAACAACCAATCAATATTCAATAATTAAGTTTCATACTTCCTAAGCAAACACACAAATAAATTAGCCGGACATGGAAAACATGCAAGCATACACACAAATAATCAAAGACATAATTGAATTAATGAAGTAAATACTTATCTTGATGTAAGATAGGGTTTAAAACCCTAAAATACTGTACAAGACACCTTAGGTTCGGTTTTAGGTTTTCACTCCAAAAAGACTCTCTTTAAAACTAAAAAATTCGGATTCTATATATAAGATTACATATGCGACGGCGTCACGGACATAAGGTGACGCCGTCGTGTCGCCGTCATTAGGGTTTCGTCTTGGCCACGTTAACCTTGCGACGGCGCCACCTTATGTCCGTGACGCCGCCCTTCTTCTCGACGTCGTGCGGATTGCATCTAGGCCGTGCGAGTAGCGACGGCCTACTCTTTACAACTAGACGCCGCCACTTGAAAATACGAGTTTTGGGTTCTGAACCGTCACAAAAATCTTGGGACGGCGTCGCAATTAGCTCCCGACGCCGCCGCCTTCTATTTTCAAAGAAGCGTGAGTGTCTCGATTTTGACTTTGGCCATTTTCTTCATATATTCGCCTTTTCGTCCAAATAAGTGCCATTCCAGCATTTTGCCTTCAAGAGACCTAAAAAGTGAAAAGGAACGATATTAAGCAATAACGGATACAAAAGTGATCAAATAAGGACTAAAACGACCCCTCAAAATGGTACCTTTTAAAACCTTATTAGACACTAAATTCTTGAAGACTTGCTTTTTCACACAATGTGGAAAGTAAGTAGATATTGAGAGTCCTACGCATTATCCTTGTGGTATTGCCAGAACATCTGAGTGATATGTAAAGTATTCACAATGAAGATGGAAATCCTTCTAGAGCCAACATCAAACAAGCTCTTGGTGGGTGACATGTGAGATCTTCTCGTAAGATCAAGCTTGTGACAACTGGATAGAAACGATGGGGAGATTCAATCTTGAATCAACCTTGGTCCAGGATTGGAATTGACGAATACTTTTGGAAAAACTGTTCGATGTGCAAACCTTCTTTTTTCTAGCACGTCGAATGTGTATTCATGTTTTCAAACACAAAAAGTATCTCTGATTGAAAAATACTTTTAGAAAAACCGTTCGATGTGCAAATCTTCTTTTCTCTAGCACATCAATGTGTACTCTTTAAATACAAAAGTATTTTTGATTGAAAATTGATCTTTCTCATAAAACCTTCGCCGTATTGCAAAACTCTTTCTTCTAAGCAATACGCGATTGTTTTCAAATCATTTTTCATCAATCAGTGAATCTCGATTCGGTTCACTCACTTGTTGTCTTCTTTGAGACGTTCGGTTTGAGAACGGCTAGAACAGTACCGCGAAACCTCGTCAAGGAGATTCTTAGGAATCCTACGATCACAGAAGTACTTGTATGATCAACGGGGAACCGTGGGCCGTGTACCTCAATTCAACGAAAGTGATCAAAGACACTTTCGTGCGCTTTATTGCTAACTGTCGTATGCAGGTACACCCCGACGGTTGCAGCTGATCAGAATTAAGGAGTCAATCCATAGCCGCATGCTCACACATCACATTCACTTATAAAGAAATCATGATAAGTGCATATCTTCATCAACTGGCTCTGATATTTTCAATCCATGCTTCTGCTACGCTACTAGAAATATTATGAATCAACAAAAGCTTCCGCTACTCTGATAAGAAGATATCATGATCCAAAATGTGAGCATGTCGGTCCGAAAGTCACAACATCACACAATGGCGATATAACAAAGGATGAGTCAGAGATTTGCTGTGGCTGATGATCTCTAACCTGGCTCAAAGAATCACCAAACGTGGATCTGCAAAAGACCTCCACTAAAATCACAAAGCAGTCGGACTTTGAAGAATCACTGCTAAATCACAATGATGCGGAACTGAAGAATTGAAGTCTACGAGCTTAGAACAAAAGACAAAGATAGAAAGCTAGGGTGCAAAATGTATTTCACGGGGTGACCTCCCTTAGGGGGAGATTGTTAGGAATTAGAAATTCCATGTAAAGTGTCGGTCACCCCAACTATAGACTAGCACAAGTTAGCTCGTAGACATATCATTATTTACTAGTCATTTAGTTAGTTATTTAGTTTAGAGTAACACCGTGGAGGACGGACGGGTCTTTACCCAATGTATGCCTGATCCACAGCCCGTAGGTGGCGTATTTTGTAAGAACTATAAATAGCCCTCTCCTCATGTGGAGAGGGTTGGTGCTTTCATTTCTTTTAATCATACAACTTCTTTTTCTTTCATCTCTTTCTCTCTCTAGAAAGTATCCCACCCATCTCTCTCTCTCTAAAAAGTTCTTGTTTGATTCAATCCTCATACATGTTCTTTGATTAAAACAATAACCAATATCTAACAAATTTTCTCGAAAACTAGGATCCAAATTATCATAGGTTCATTACATCAGTTGATCTGCTAGTAACGAAAGCATAAAATAAGGTAATCTGTCGAACATTAATTGGAAAACAATTTCCAACTCCTAGATCATTATGGGATTTATATTTTCCAACGCTATTGCAAATATAAACATGTTTCATCCCATCTTATGCCATGAGTCCAATTCTCACTTACTACTCAACTTAAGTGTCTAACTTAAAAAGCTGCAAATATGTCCATGTAAGGTCTGACTTTACATAGAGATTTACCTCTCCATCACAATCTAGCCAAGTATTGTCATGACGTAAATTGCAACTTCAAGTGTTTCTTTTAATTAGATGGCATATAACTTAATTTAAAAGGGTACTAGTTTTGATTTTATGTGGTCAAATCAAATATGTACAAAGATGTCATGCATTCATCTTGTAGCATAAATTTAATAAAAACTTTTTATTACCAATTCATAAAGATCAAATTATCAAAGTTTTGATTGAGGTATTGGGTTCACCAATCAAGGAATTTAGCGTTAATTATCGTCCATTATACCGTACTTTTACATAAGTGTAAACACTTAGTGTTTCGGGTAATTACCACCGAAGTAGCGCATTGAATTAAAACTAATTAAGCCCTTAAGCGAGTTTGTACATTTATGGCTTACTAAGTAGCTCCAATCGAACTCACAGGGTGAGGACCGTAAGCAAAAGCATAACCTTAGACGCCCTTTCGAGGTGACTGTGCGCACTTCTTTATTAACCCCTTTATAGTTTGTTCTAGTGGGTGAGCCGTTCAGACCATTTGTACCAAAATCATCAATCAATTAAACTATTGAAAACTTAACTCTTCAAAAAACAAATCAAATTTCACCATTATTTAGTCCGTATTATTTTTCTATTCAAAATTACCCTTTGCTTAAAATTGTCTAACATAATAAACAAACAAGTAAACAAATAAAAACAATGCGCACATAATAAACAATTTAATACGTGTAAACAAGTAACCACATGCAACTTATTCGATAAAACCCTATTAATAATCAATGTCTAGGTTAAATTAATGTATATATTAATTAGGGCTTTCACTTTCTCAATTGAAAGTGAGCCACATACATCGATAAATCGATTGCGTAAACCCATAATTAATAATATACCAAATTGCACATAATTGATTCATTAATATATATAATTGGAGTCTTCCCCAATTCAAGATTTATCGTAAATAAATATATCTTAACAATTAAACAATTATCAAAGCAACTATCCATGACAAACATGCATATATCATCATGGATATATTATAACAATTATACAAATAGTCACAAGATCGCATATCAATAATCCCATATCACATAACAATTATTCATGAATTAATCACGTAACACATATATTAATTCTAGGTTTCGATAAGGTTAGCAAACAATTTTCAAAACCATAAAAAAAATTTCATGTCGACTTAAAAAAAATAATGGGGTACGCCCCAATTAAAATTAAATCGACCAAAAAAAAACATAAACCCTAGATTAACCATATCAAACAACATACAATTATTTGTTTTATTACGCGTTTATGTAATTAATTACTCATTAAAAACTAATGACTCGTGATGCCACTGTTGGAATTATATAACATGACAAACAATAAATAATCACAAAACATCAAAGTATACATATGGAAGCGTATAGGATTTATTAACGAATAATTAATTAACATAAGAAGAATATGCGTATCTTACTTGATTCTAGCCGAACAAGAATCAAATCCACAAACTAGCAATGGAAGAACCTTAATTTGATTTAATTAGGATTATATGAATTACCCCTTACCGTTTTGTAATTCAATCCAAGAATACTAACAATATTATGTTAGTACCACTTTCTTGTACACACGTATTAAACGAATTAAAGTAATGCTAGTTTTATCAAACCAAATAACTTGATATTTGGAAAAGAAGTGGATCGATCCCTAGGTGAGGGTGTCGACCGGTTTTGAGAGCAAAACACACACCAAACACTTTTAGGTTTAGCTAATGAATACAAGAGATAATTTACAAACACCCTTGGTTTTGTATATATACTCAAACAAACTTGGTGAACAAGTTTGAGTTGTAATTGGGTTGGGTTGGGGTTCCCTTGGTCGATCGGTGCTATGCATCCCAAGGGATTCCGAACCTTCCGTTATTTACAACTTAGTCCTTTTCCAAATACATTTAACGCCCGTTAGTCCATTACATTAATTACTTAACGTCCGTTAGTTATTTCGTTTAATTAATAAATAAATTATATTTAATTATTTAACTTTAATTCTCATACGTAAAGTGTGCAATCCCGTAGTCTCAAGTTCGATCCTAACTCACGTCTACTAATTTATATCCATAAAACCAACACACTTTTGTCCCATTCTTTATAAGATTTCACGTCTTTGATTACAAAAGTCACATTATAAGTGTCTTGTAGACGACCAAATGATTTATTGTTCAACAAACCAAGCAAAGCTTGTTAAAACTTGAGCATTCTTATAATAGCTAATAAAAATACGAAGATTGCTAATGCATAAATGTGTTTTTAACAAGTACCTCAAAGAAGTAAACTTTTTTGCTAAAGATTAAAGAGCGACGATGGAATTAGTATACAATTTCCATCGTGCTGTGTAGTCTAGCAAAAGTTCGCTTCTCTGAAGTACTTGTTAACAACACACTTATGCATTAGTAATCTCTACTACCCTATAATGCATTTGGGACTATTTCATTATTAGCAAGACTTAAAATTCAGACTCTTAAACTTGCTTGTTATGAAAATATTGTCTTTTAATAGTCATCAATATCATTATAACATTGTAACAACCATTTAATCTTCATGGTAACAACCTTCAATAATTATTAAAAACGTGTAACCGCTAAAAATCATTACTATCAATAATAATTATTAAAAATATGTAACCGCGTCCACCATATAAATTCACACAAACATTTCATATCTCTCACACAAAAAAAGTCTCTCAATATACCCTCACTTTCACTCCTCAACTTTTACGGATACTTTTTTTTGCAGAGATTCTTTATATGTTTGTTACACAAACATTTAACCGAATAACATTTGCTCGCCGAAAAATATATACTTACAGGGTACCCGCCAGAATGTGTGGGTACCTCTAGTCTTTTAATTTTTTAGTTCTTAAAGTGCAAGAAGGTTTCAGAAACCCTAAGAATACTCCTACTTGAAATGTGGTTGAAACATTCTACAAAGTTCATCTTGATATGGTTCATTTGTACATAGTTTCTCTAAAATTAGTAGTATAAATAGACATGGTTCATTTGAGCAAAACATTTCTCAGTCTCACTTATAATCTTCTCTTTTAATGTTTCTTTATAAGACAAAGTGTTTAAACTAATTCATTTTACCTTTTCTTTAAAGCTTTTCTTAATTCCCAAAATCATTAAGTGTTTAATGAAAGCTTACTTAAAGTTTCACAATGACTCTCGTCAAACTTATGTCTGTGGCATATAGCATGCAACACAATCTCTATTATATCGTATAAGTGAAAATTTTAGGTTTTAAGGGTTTAAAATATAGCTAACATACATGTAGCCCAAAACGAACTTCATAAGTGTTATGTGATTAACAACTTATCAAATTTTACAACACTGTTCAAAAACGATTCAATGAATAATATTTTTCTATCATTCTATAAAAATAGATTATACTATTTGTTTTATTAAAAGAAATCATACCGGATTCAATTATATTACGCATTTCATAAAAGAATACAATATCGGGCATCCAAAATTGTATATTATAACTGAACAGATGTGTAATTTCGGAGTCCGAAATTATATTTCTTTTAAAATACTTAATATTTTCCCTTTGAGAAATTATATTTCGTTTGAAATACTTAATAGTTTCCTTTTTTATAATGCTTAATTATTTTTTGAGAAATTGTGTGTTTCTACTCGTTATCAACAAACTTTTATGATGTTTAAAGTTTTTTAAGTTAAGTTATATTATCAAATGAGTTTTAAGAAAAGGGTAAAAAAGAAAAAAAAATTAATAATAAATTAATAAATAAAAATAAAATAAAATAAAATACGTTAATCAAGGCTTGGTTTCATTCACCAAGAAAAGCGTTTTCTCGTACGTCTTTCAACATGTACATTTGTTATCTCAAAAACATTCCATGAAAGCACATCTACAAAAAAAATTTGTTACTTGTCATTAGAAGTCTTTTCCCCTGCTTTTGAAACATGCCGATCTTGTATCATTAACAAACCCTTGATTTTCAAATTTAACGAGATTTGTATATCTTTTTTGCCTACACTATATCCTCTCTGGAATTTTTTTTAGAACATCTGTGATCGCATTTTGCATCAAGTCACATAACTTTTTATTTAAATCCTTCATTTTTTTTTATCCTGATAGCATTGAAGCTCCTAAACAAAAAGACAAACAAATCACTAAATTATTTATAACAAAGTTGTGAACACAAAATCACCACAACAAAAGCACATATAAGAACTTCACACTTGTAAGGACTTCTCTTTCTTTGCATTGTATCTTAACAAAAGAAGTCAGATAGCAAATGCAATTTTTCGTACATAAATCAAAATGAAAACATGGTTTCGTAACTTACTTTTACCCATTGACTAACGAGAGATACCGGGCTCACAATTAGAAAATAGCTATTAGCTTCATTCCATCTATCAATAAAATGATTTACCATCTTATGCATCGTATCACGGTCATCTTTGTTAACAATTTTTATAAGCAAATCACTGTCTATGCTTGCCTTTGTCACAAAACTAGTTATGCTATCCTTCAAGAAATCCCCCTTCTTTCTTGAAGAAAACATCTTGCAAAACCGTATCACATGGTCCCATGCTGCTTGGCAGAATAGCTTTAATGATACTTTAGCCTACACATAGAATGCATCACAACGTATTCATCATCATCAAAGTCAAAACAATGAAACTGAAAAGTAATCTACATACATACTACATGGATATGTAAATATCAGCATCAATTCTTTGGTAAGAGTTCACCATGTAGCGGCTTTTTTCAATTAAAAGGTAGAAAATATTTTTGAAAATTTTCAAATGGAAGATCCAAACCAGTTTTTCCCTTTCTCATATCATTTTATAGCTAAGAAAGATATATAACTAGTTTTGATTATTTTCCAGTTCGTCAAAAAACAGCATTTCAGCCAAGGTGCAAGGCGGTAAATTGCAGAAAACAGTGTTGGCAAACTAAAAACTTAGACATTTGGTCAATGGCCAAAATTACCTCATTTTTTATAGTTAGCTTTAAACAAAACCTTTTAAACATCAGGCAGATTGGAAAAGAGACATTTATGCACATCATCTTAAAATGAACTATTTATAAGAGCTTCAATAGTCTCGAGACACTGCGGTAAGTAAAGAAAAACACAAGGTCAATATTTACTTTTGGATATCTATGAACATTTGTTGCAATTATTAAAAAGATGGAAAACATTATATGCATATGTAATAATTGCAATAATGAAAAAAAAAAAATCAACATTGGTCTTTTGCTTCGTGGTCAAGGAGAGAATGAAACAAGCTTCTACGGTATGGGTTGCACGCTTAATGTTCTTGTTTGTCTCCCATTGAGAATTACTTGGTGAACATAAGTCAACCAGAAGAAGCTATGTTATTAGCTTGATTAACATATAAATGGTTTTGATTGGTATAGTAACCCCCGTAATGCTATCCCCTAATTGTATATACAATTCTAACATGTTGCTAGGGTCTTTATATGAGTTTCCGAAGTTCAAAAAAGGGTATTGACCTATTGATAGTTTTTGTCAGATACACATAATTATCATAGATAGTTTTATTTTTTATACAGTAGATCCCAGTATGTGCTTGTATCTAAATTATTGTTACTTTGTTAGGTCAAAAGCTATTTAAAATGTGAAACATATATTCAAACAAATTAATAGACATCATCATACAAATACAATATGTGTGTTGTTAACAAGTACCTCAAAGAAGTGAACTTTTCTGCTAGACAACTGAGCGACGATGGAACTAGTTTACAATTTCCATCATCGCTCTGTAGTCTGGCAAAAGTTTGCTTCTCTGAGGTATCTGTTAAGAGGAACGAAGGGCGAAAAAAGGGGTTATATGGTTTTTTAAGCCAAATAACAGGCTTAAACGATTGGCCCAACAAATAATATGGTTAGTTTTAATTAAAACTTAACTAAAACCACATATAATGTAAATTTTCGCAACATATATATAAGATAGTATATATAACTAAAAATAATAAGAGTGCTAACAAATTTAATAAAAATATGTAAATATATATTTTAATGAAATGTTGTTTCCTTGTTCGAACAACCTGTATGCTCGAATGCTGCGCATTGTTTTCAAAGAATTTGTAATGAAGCTTCAAGTGTTTTGATGGAGGTACAAGCTATCAACACGGACCCAAAAATCTGTTTTTCTTTTCTTTCAATTCTTTAACGTAGCAAAATATATTTGGATTTATTCTACACGCATAGCAAATGAAGCTTTTCTAAAATAGTGTTGTTTTATTTGATGATCGATTATTTTAGGTCTTTTGGGACAAAAGGAAGTATGTTACCTAGTATTATAATGGACTAAAAAATATATATAAGATAACTCAAATAGCTGCCAAAACCCACTTCCATCAACGAAGAGACAATCATATCATACGGATTTAGCCTCGAAGGCATGGTTTTGAGCTCTGGGTGCGAGTGTGCGACCCATGATAGGTCCATCGCCATTTTTAACAAACCCGTTGGTACAAGCTAAAATATGAATTAACAATGATAACGTCCTCGAACAAGCCTGAACCAATGAAACATGACATGTCAAAACTGAAATGGGCCAAAATCTCGGACCGAGGACTAGATTGATTAGACCTTAGCCCTTAGCCCTTTTTGTTTTGGACAAACCATTCCATTTACCACATTTAGATGTATACATGTCGATCTCTTTCAATCAATTTATTGATTACTTATGAATAAATGGTAAATTTGGGGTTTGTAGCATTGTTAAAATGATAGTTGGATTGTGTGAACAGATAAGCCCAAGATGGTTCAAGAAATGGTCCAAACTGACATATCTAAGAGGCCTTTGAGTTAATGAGTTGGTCCAATCCAAGTTTGTCAAACTTTAATGTTGTGCATATTAATTTTCTCAAAAATGACATGTGCGAAACTTAAACCCACAACATTTTGATAGATGTGCTTGATTAGCACGTTCACATGATACTATGCCAAAAGCCTTAAGTAAAAGCATCGTTTTTCTTTCAATTACTATGGCTGGTTATAAATACGGTCGTGTTCTTAGTAAGATTGATTAGTAAAATGAGTTTTACCACATATATGGATACGTCAAGAAGCTATTCTATTTATTCAGTCGGACTCGTTTTAATGTATTCTTTAAAGTTGGTAAAACCTTAACGATTTTCACTCGAAATTGTAAAACCTTATGCTCAAATCCGTTTTGTGTGCTCTTTTTGAGGTCACGTCTGTTTAAGGGCGGAGATACTTGAAGACTAAAAAAGGTGGTGGTCTTTCTAGAACTTCTTGTAGTACATGTACCTTCTATGCTTTTTATTTGTAAAAACATATAGTTTGGCTTTTGGCCCTTTTATTATATAATGATTGCATCGATGGCCCTACCAAAATATTAGTGTAGCTCCGCCACTGCGTCTGTCATCTCTCCTTTTAGAAACTTTTACTTGGTCACATATATAGTTTAGTTAGTTCACTAAATGTTGTGCACCCTTGTTGAGAAAAAACGTTAGGTTTTTTATTAAAATGCATGGAATGTAGGCACGTGGTTGTAAAAAAGAAGATTTTGTAATTGGTGCACCGAAAGTTGACATTGGCATCACCTATTGCCTTTTACTCTTTTAGTGTGGGACTCTTTCTTTCCTTTTGGTTGGCATGACTCTATAATAAGAACATTGCAACATTGCAACATTGCAACATTGCAACATTGCAACATTACAAGCAAATAAGAGCACATAATTGCCTACTCATAATAAATGTAAGATATATTCTTTTGATTCATCTAACCTAAAATTATGGAATTGAACGATACAACTATACAAGCAAGGACCACAAAAGCCATCATAAGTGTTTAGGTTGTGTGGGTGTGTAATTTCGGTTTTTGTGGGATATATTTGTGTATAAGTGAGTATTTTTTAGTGATGATGTTGGTTATATTATTACATTATGTTGGTGGTGATATTGGTTAAAGAGAGAGAAGCTGAAAAGACATAGAGTTTGCGATCACTATTACCAAAGCATAAGGTTAGTGGTAATAAAGCATCTTAGACTCATCTAATGCACCCCTAAGACGCGACGGTTTTAAAAACGTCACTCCCACGTGACGCGTCGTTCGTGTGTTTTGCGAAGAACTCGATCGATCACAAGACCGAGTTTTGTAAGGTGAAGACCGAGAGTTGTGTGTGTGATTTTGGGTTTTGTAAGGTATATTTATTTTTAAGTGTAATATGTTTGGATTGTAAAATTAGTTGTCTTATTACACTATGTTGATGGTGATGTTGGTTGTTTTAAAAAATTGATTTAGCACTGAGTTGATGGTCATGTTCACGTTCACTATTACCACCCGCCTAAAAGGGGAAGATAACATTGTTCATTTTCATTCATTTATTACGATCAATTTAATCTTTGATTTAGTTAGGAAGCTTTTGTTTTGAACCAACTTTGCAACCTATAAACTTAATGATTCAAGTCACATCTAATGTTGAATTTAAGAGGTGGTTTCTTGTTGAGAGTTTGTTTGGTTGAGCATTTTGTGTAGTTTTGGGTTTCCATACATCCGTACAAAACAATATTTGATTCATGTTAAACTACTTTGATTAATAATACGTATTAGACTCTTTATTCATAGACCATCACATTCATCAAATAATATTTCACATATTTGATAGTTACCTAAACATTTCTTAACTTATATTGTTATACGGCAAATCAACATTGCACTTTTCAATATGCCAAACATTATCAAACAATATTTTCCCATCCTTTTCACATATTCCCTCTAACTACCCATATGATGAAAATTATAAAGAAATAACCTTTGTTGAAAAGCATGGAATAAACATAATCTTATGATACACACTTCATATATAATCATTTTGTGAAGAACCCTTATACATCCAAAGGAAATAATCATTCCTACCATTAACCTTGTGTAGTGGCCCTTTACTTGTAAGATCACCAAGTCACCAACTCTCAAACTTGTACATGAAGAAAGTTATCATGTCGATAAGGGTAAAATATCTTTAACATGTATCGAAAAACTTATAAAGTTGGTTTAAAAGAAATGGTCAAGATTATTAATTATCTAAATTCTAGTAAGTGATTATACAGTGTGAATAACATGTGAATGCTAAAATAGATATCTAAATTATTACTAGTAGAAGGTTACTTGCGCAATGCAAAGGTTAAAAAGAAAGACAATTTGAATAATGGTCTACGGCATTTATTGTGTAATACTCCCTAATAAAAGTGATGCCACTTTAATTTTCAACCACACAAATAGAATATTCTCTCTTTAGATTCTTTAGTTTTTACTAAAAAAGGAAAGTGAATAATCTTTTTGAGACATCCATAAATGAAAATATGGACAATTAAATTGAGACGGTGGGAGTAATAAAATAGTACATATGTTATTTGCTAAAAAAAATAGTTCTGTGATTTTAGTTTGTAAATCTCAGAAAGAAAAATAATATCTAAAATTTAAAAATTATCATAATTTCATATTATTCTTTATGTTGAGCTTTTTGGAAATAATTTTACAAATTTTATTTTTTTATGAAGCATTAATTATTAATATGAATAAAAATATTCTGTAAATTTATAAAGTATATGGATTACACAAATAAAATGGAGCTATATTTTTTCAACTTATAAGCTTTTTTTGGATAACCATGATTTTCGATCTTTTTGGTAGATTAATCGACGGGGTTTGAACTCACCGTCACACAAACTCAAACCAGATACAACCTTCCTTTTTTCAGAATGCTGACGTGGCCACTTAAGATTGTTTGCACGTATTTTAAAGTGATAGTCATAACTTTTTTTTCCCACTAAGCCCTTAATGGTTATTATACGTTTTTATTTTAATCTACATATGAATATATTAGTTAATTACTTGTGCTGAATTTTTAACATTTTCGACATGGTCTAAATGATTTATAAGATGTACTGATTTATTATCGAAATTTATGTCTCAAGATAACAATTTTGTTTCTAGTTTTTGTACATTTTTCAAATGTCCAAGCTCATGTAGTTTCACAGGATGTAAGTCTTTCTTACTTTTTTTTCTTTATGTTATAAACTACTATAATGACGTGGAACAAGTGTTTTTTTTTTTTCTTTTTAAATAAAAGGCGTGTTATAGCGAGTCTCAATTTTCAGTGTTACTATTATGAGTAGAATAACGTTTAATTGTTATTCTCAGCTATGAGTTGATGTGGTAAGTGTTTTTCACGCCAATTATATTACATATTTGTTAGGCTCGATAGTGTGGAGTGATAATCAACGAGAACACAAGCAACGTTGTTGAACAAATTAAAAGGAAAAAAAAAAAAAAAACTGATGTGACGTTAAGTGTCTATCAGTATTCAAAAAAGGCGCATGAGATCATATTTTTCCGTTGATTTAAACCTTTTGTTGATCATGTATTACACTTATCTAACTGTATGATTTAACATTGCAAATTTATAGATTTGAAAAAAACCAAAAAATAATTGAAATGGGAATATATAATTTTGGAACATGTGAAATGAAAAAAGCCAAAGCAATAAAATAGAAGTGGAAATGGAAAACAACAACACGCTGCAAAGTGTTGTACAATGTCCATAATTGACAGTACATTAAGAGTGTGTGGAGTCCAACTGTTTCAACTGGAAAGAAAGAGTCTGGTCTTCTTTGTCAGATCTTCAAAAGATGAGAAAGAAATGGTCTGAGACAAAAGCCGGCCCACTATATTTACATAATACTCCCTTCATCTTTACTAGGATTGGCAAGTTATACCCCTGACTGTATCATGCCAAATGGCCTACCTAGATGTTCTGTACCATCCATCTCACATGGTATTTTTTTTTTAATAAAATTATGTGTGATATTTTTGACATTGTTGAATTTCACATGGGAGATTTTCTTACATTTTGTTGTATCTTGACAAATTGAATGATCATGATATGGTGACATTTGGTTGGTGTCAAATGTGGAAAACATGAATGATTTTATAGGTACTATGGCAATCTGAATATTGATACATCGGGGAGAAAATTAATCTTTCGTTGGCCATAAAGGTTCACTTGCGCTTACTCTAGGTTATTCAAAATGATAGTCGTTCTGAGATTAGTACGCTCATAATGTCGAGTCAGAGCTCAAATAAAAATAATAATAATAATAATAAATAAATAAATAATCACATAAAGTTTTGTGGTGCGATGTAACATTTTATTAAAAATCTTGATTTTTCCAAATAAACTTGTTCTTAAACTTTTGTATTACCATAAAATAAATTTGTTAACCTAGTGAGTTATAGACTCGGTTTTCCGCCACTTACTATAATAATGTTGTGGTTACATATTATGGTTTGGTTACGATGTGTTTGTAACCTTCTTTTCTATTTATAGACATAGATAAACATTGATAGGTGATCGGACGTAGAAATGCTTTCATGGATCTTTGACATATCGATCCAATTAGTCAAATGGTGATGGAGTGTTACTAACTTTTCCTCGAGGCGAAGTACTTGCATGTGAACTACCACAAGTTCACTCCATTTACGCTCAATCATCTTACTACGGAGTTGTAATATATACTTGTGTCTTTCGATTATTTAGGTAAATGTTATGTTTGGCGCAATTAAATAGAGTTGGAGCTTGTACTTGGAGCTTATCATAGTTGAAACTGGAGTTGGAGCTTTTATTTTAAGATGAGTCTAGCAAAATAGTTTGAGCTGAAATTTATAAGCGTGAAATGACAAAATGGACAAGCAAGTGATTGTACAATTTAAACAATAAGGCATTTATGCAAATAATATTTCTCATAAGCTAAGACCCTTTAAAATCTACTTCCAATGAGCTTCTATTACAAGCTCAACCTTTTTCTATAATAGGCTATATTTGACGGGGCTTAAATGAGTCTCAAATGAGGTTTGGATTTTTAAAATAAGTCGGCTAATAAAATAAGTTTTGTTTGTCATGCAGGTTTATGGAAAAGCTTATAAAATAAGTCTTTATAAGCCCCAGCCTTAAAAAAGAGGCTAAAAACTTTAGCCCGAAGCTTTTGAATAATAAATTATTTATTTACCTAAAAAAATATCTAACATATATAAAAAGTCATTTAATTATGTCCTTTTTAATAATTTTGCAATAATAAGCCTAAGCCTCAGCCTATTTGTCAAACAAGTTTATAAAAATACAAATTTCAATTTAAACTTATAATATAAGTCCTAGCCTCAACCAAAACCTATTTCGCCAACATACCCATAACCTTTCAAAAGTTTGCTTGTTAATTCAAGCTTATTTAGAAGCTATATATAATTTTAAGATTTATATTCTCATAAAGCCCTTATAAGCAGCTTCCTCAATCTAATATTATGGGTGTGTTTGGCGCAGAGCTTTTAGGAGTATTTTAGCAGCGATGAGTGTTGAGCGTCGTGATTTTTAATGCTTGTTTGGCAAGCAACAAATGCTTTATCTATTTTTTTGTAATGATCTTTTCTTTTCCTACTTGGGTTTTCGACTCGACATTGTGAACCGACTAATCTCAAGGTGACTACCTTTTTGAATAGACCGGAGTCGGCGCTGGTGAACCTCTGTGGCCAATTGGGGATTAATTTTCTCTCCAAGGTTCGAACACAAAACCTTTATGCACTTTCATCCTAAAAGACTAAGCCCTTACCGCTGGATCACCCTATTGGTTTAATACTCTTTTTCCAATGCTTTATAAAGTAAAATTTAAGAGTTATTTTAAATATTATAATTATAACTACAACTACGTTATTAAACATTTTTATAAAAAATACAACTACTTCTCATTGCTAATGCTACTGCTATTTTTTTTTAAAAAAAAACAACACATGCCTACACTTTAAAGTAGGGGTGATCACGGTCTAAAAATCGGACCGGACCGGACCAAGACCCGATTTCGATAAAAATCTTAGACCGAGACCGGACCGAATGTGGTCGGTCCGGTCCAACAAGGCTAAATTATCCCAAATTAGTCGATTTGTGGTCCGAACCGGACCGGACCGAAAACCGAATTAGCCCAAAAGCCGAGACCGAGGACAGAACCGAATGTGATCAGTCTGGTCCGGTCTAATCCGGTCTCGGTCAATCGGTCCAGTCCGTTCGGATTATTTGCTCAGCCCTACTTTAAAGCAATCAATATAGAAAGTTTTCGACGTATATGGTTTGACTATTGCATCTTTTAGCTTTTCGGTTTAAACAAACATTTGAAAATTATTTTCAACAATAATAATGGCAAAAATTCCAACTCTCAAATACAACGAAGAAATAAATTGAGAATATTTAAACCAAGTCCCTCGAGGTTATAAATTTAACATCTTACTCCTGCCATTGTCAAACTTATACGCTAGTGACTTCATTCTTTTAAAGTCAACGAATATACTTGTGTGGTATTTAAGTTTTTTGTTCTTGTTTTCATTTTGTTATACCATGAGATAATATTATTAATTCGAGTAGACAAATACACGGTATGATTTATCACGTTTGCTTTTCTATGTATATAAAGTATAAACAACTAGAGTTATAGAATTGTGCTTTTAAGGTTAACGAGTGGGCGATCACGCACGTTGCTGCGAGAATGTTGTGGTCCCGTTATATCTTTCATAGATTTATATATATATACATATATGTATCTATATTTATGTATCCGTTCTTAAAAGTTCAATTCTATTATATCGTTAGTTTCCGAAAGACTAAAGGCCCGTTTGGTTTGTAAGTGGGTTTGGAATAAGATTTAGACTTCGTATTGAATGATAGAAACTATGATAGGTAATGTATATGCAAATGTTTGTTATCTGATGGGTTCAAAATTGGATTTGAAATTTATATATTAATATAAATTTTGAAAAGTTAAAAAGAATAGAATAAAAAATAAAATAATGATTATATGTGGGTGAGATGCAACATACTATTGTGATATATGTTAAAGTCAACGAAAATGAAAAACATTGTCAGAAATCTTATGCGTACTAGTGGGTTTCATGAAAGACCATGACCAAGGGAATTACTATATATACGTAGTACTAAAGAGTAAATTGCAAAAATCGTCCTCGTGGTTTAGCCAAATTGCAGGTTTCGTCCGTACTGTTCATTAAGTGCAAAAACAGTCCGTTGACTGCACTGTTTGGTGCGCTTTTGGTCCTTTGACTTAACTGCCGTTAAATGGACTCCGTTAGTAGTTACACTTTAACCCTTTTGACTAACCACCGTTGCAGCACCCATCCTTCAAATCACAAGGACGATTTTTGCAATTTTTTTTCGAATTAAAAAAAAAAAAAAAAATCCTTCGTTTTTTTTTAATTTTTTTTGAATATTTTTTTTTGAAATTGTTTTTTATGAAAAAATGTTTTATATAAAAATGTTTTATATAAAAACGTTTTATATAAAAACGTTTATAAAAAAGTTTTTATATAAATTTTTTTTATATAAAGCTTTTCTATATAATAATGTTTTTATATAAAAAATTAAAAAAGTTTTATAAAACGTTTTTATATAAAACATTTTTATATAAAAACTTTTTTATAAAACGTTTTTATATAAAATATTTTTATATATAAAACAATTTATATAAAACAAACAAAAATGGATGAAAACAAATAAAATTGGATGAAAACGGACAAAAATGAACAAAATGAATAAAAACGGGAAAAAATTACGTTTTTATCCGTTTTTGTCCCATTTTTTTTTGAATAATTTTTATCGTCAAGTAACTTTTTTTTCGAAAATGTTTTTTATATAAAAAAGTTTTTATATAAAAATGTTGTTTTATATTAAACGTTTTTATATAATTTTTTTTTAATATTTTTATATAAAAACATTTTTATATAAAAACGTTTATAAAACATTTTTGAAAAAAAATATTAAAAAAAAAACGTAGGAATTTATTATTATTATTATTATTATTATTATTATTTTAAATTCGAAATCAAATTGCAAAAATCGTCCTTCTGGTTTGAAGGATGTGTCCTGCAACGGTGTTTAGTCAAAAGGGCTAAAGTGTAACTATTAACGGAGTCCATTTAACGGCAGTTTAGTCAAAGGACCAAAAGCGCATCAAACAGTGCAGTCAACGGACTGTTTTTGCACTTAATGAACAGTACGGACGAAACCTGCAATTTGGCTAAACCACGAGGGCGATTTTTGCAATTTACTCTATACTAAATGTGGGGGAAGAAAACACTAACCAGCAAAGGCATTAAATGCAAACTTTCTCAACTTGGCAGAAATAGTCCCTGATGTTTAAGTGGCGCTGCAAAATTAGTCCTGCGGCATTAATTGCTATCTATAGCAATCTGGCAAAAATAGTCCCTAAGGTTTAAGCGGCGTTGCAAGGTAAGTCCTGTAGCAAACATTAATTGCAACTTTCCCAAGTTGGCAGAAATAGTCCCTGATGTTTAAGTGGCGCTGCAAAATAAGTCCTACAACATTAATTGCTATCTATACCAATCTGTAAAAAATAGTCCCTAAGGTTTAAGCGACGTTGCAAAGTAAGTCATGTAGAATTAATTGCTAACTATAGCAACTTGGCAAAATTAGTCCCTAAGGTTTAAGTGTCGCTACAAAGTAAGTCTTTTGAAGCCAATCCCGCTGCATCGCTCGGGTTCCCACACTCGTATATACTAAATGTGGGGGAAGAAAACAGTAACAAGAGGGCATTAAATGCAAAGTTTCCCAACTTGGCAGAAATAGTCCCTGAGGTTCAAGTGGCGCTGCAAAACAAGTCCTACATCATTAATTGCTAACTATAGCAATCTGGCAAAAATAGTCCCTAAAGTTTAAGGGGCGTTGCAAGGTAAGTCCTGTAGAATTAATTGCTAACTATAGTAACTTGGCAAAATTAGTCCCTAAGGTTTAAGTGTCGCTACAAAGTAAGTCGTTTAAAGCCAATCCCGCTGCATCGCGCGGGTTTCCACACTCGTTAAATACTGTTTCACAACCTAAGTACTCAAAACAAACAACTTGTATCACATTGAAACCATTCCCTGAATCCAAAACACCCCAAACAAACGGGCCCTAAGTTTACAAATGCACTTAAACCTACAAACTATTCCCTAAGGTTTAACTCTTTTGCAAACCTAACCCTCTTTAAGGTTAATCCAAAACTCAATGTAAACATGTTTGTATTATTTTCATCAAAATCATTTGATAAATGTTTGTTTAAAGATACTCGCAATCATTTGATAAAACTCAATGTAAACATGTTTGAATACAAAGTTACTCTAAGAAGCATGATACCGTTTTTCCCTAAAAAAAACAAAAGAGATATCATATCGAAGAAATTTATACTCTACATTTTTGTAGCCTCAATGTGGTGTTTGTTTGTTTGTAGCATCAACGCGGTGTTTGTTTTTCATTTTTTTATTCGTTAAATATGAAGAAAATCGGTTTTCAAGAGTATGGTTGCAAATGTCTCAGCTTACGTAGACGGCTTGTTTCATAAGTCATTTAACTTAACCAACTGGCTTAGCTCAGTTGGTCATCTGGGATTCTTTTAAAGCTTGGGAGAGGTTTTACTCAGGGTTTGAGTCTTGCAAGAGATAAAAAAATTCAGGTTTTTCTCCTTGTGTGAACCTGTGAGTTCTAGGGGTTTCCTTTCGCGGATCTCTTCTAGTGGTTCGTGTCCCGGGGCCTGCCCGTTTGGATGGTTTGACTAGGGGGATCGAATTTCAAGTATGGTGTCGTTCTAAAAAAAATAAGTCATTTAAGTTTGTTTATTTGAATTTATTAAGTTTATAGGGAAATATAACCATGTCCATGGCTATTTATTTTTGGATAAATTGCTAATTTTGTCCCTAATGTTTTCTGAAAATGCATGGATTACACCGAGACGAAATTTGTTGTAGAAAAAAAACCACTAAGAGCATCTCCAATGGATGAAATAAGTAAAAGCTTTTCACTATTACAAAAAGCCTTTGAGGATGGTTTTTAGCATTGTAGCAAAAGCTTTTTGTAAGGCTTTTTAAAAAGACTTGATGAACTTCAACTCTTTCTTAAAAGGTTTAGTAACTAAATGTGTGTAGCATTAAATGCATTAAAGCATCAAGTCTTTAAAGATTTAATGCATTGTAGATGCTCTAATATTTACATTTTTTGTAAAACAGCCAACGAGAGACACTGTTTACTAACTTTCATTAGTTTTCTCGTTAAGTTGTCTTGTCACTAAGGGTGGTATTGTCATTTCCCTGTTCATACATATTAAATTGCCGCCAAACTTGCGATATCAATGCGACTTGATGTTTCAATGGCATAATTTGCAAGGTAAGTGGTCATCTTCACCACTTATATTGTCAAAGGTCTTTTATCATTACACACACACACCCTTAACAAAAAATTCCTCATTCCTTAACCAGTAACATGTCTCGGTGTCTTGATCTCGTGCATGCTTGTAACTCATTTGGCATATCGGAAATGATGTTATCCCATTACCAGCGAGAGGTTGAGAACGACATTCAGCATGCACAATAATTGATGATTAGGTGCCAAAAGCTTACTAATGGGATCGGTATTAGGGGGAGCTGATTGCTAGGCTCCAAAACTTAAGAGGTTCGAGATTTGCAAGGTCCAATGTGAACAAGCTTAGGAGAATTCTGGCAGCTAATTTGCGAAAGATGAGGGGGTTGATGAGGATGCTTAGGCAAACTAACGACAACATTGTTTCCAAGATTGAGTTTTCTTTGAAGCAGAGGTTCATGTGAGGGGGTTGGTTGCTGGTGGTTGGAAAGGGTTCTTTTGTTGTTTATGATGAATGTAGGTACTAGGGGGTTGGGGACTTGTGGTTTCTTTTGTTGTTCTTGCTTCCCTTATTGATTTAGATGTAGCTAAGGGTTGTGGTTTCCCCTATCGTAAGCTTGTGCATGTATGGCTGATGAATGTAAAAGGGTCGTTTGATCCCGATTTTGTTTGTAGAATGTGTTCAATTACGTATTTACCGATATAGAGTCTTCGATTCGTATCACAAACACAAACATGAAAATGACAGTAATCCAACCATAACATAATTATTTACATGAAAATGGCATTATTCTAACAATATAACACAAACACAAATGTGTAAATGCCATTAATGCAATCAAAAAACACAAACACAAACATATAAATGACATGTACCAAAAGATGAACCCGTTACATTATCCCAAAAGATAAACAAGCAAATTACAAAGTTAATTAGTAATATACAAGCAACATAAAATTATTTTGGTTCATTACAGAGATACGTTCTTCTGATGTTAAAAATCCCACAGCCTTTGGTCTATCTAAAACAAAGGTAATATAGTTCAAGTTACATTAGCCAAATTACATAGGTAATATAGAACCAAAATAAATTTGTTTTTGTTTCTACGCAGTACATAATCCAAAAAGATGAACCCATTTGTAAAACTTCAAAAGCTTCTACTAGATGAACCAACAAGTGATCAACTATAACTGCACAATCAAAAAATGCAATGCATTGAATTTATTATTATATGCAAATGCAATGTATTCAAAAAAAACTATGCTAAACAAGTCATTAGACTCACCTAGTCAAAATAACACCACTTTATTTCCCATTGATCTTGGTGCTCTTAGACCAGTACGCAATTAGTGATTTTAACATCACTTCTTGGTGTTAAAAAACCTGCAACCCTAGCTCACACATTCACATAACCAACACCTGTTGTCTTCTTCATAGAACCACCCTCTCTAATGACAATACTAGTAGGCCTTGTTAAAACCGGTTTTTTCCTGTTAAAAGCATCATCCTCATCAACCATGATTCTTTTTCCCTTATCCCCAGACCTCTTCACCATCTTTTTATTCTTCACGAATTCAACATCAACATCACCCACAACATTTCTCTTCAAGTTTACACTTCTCTACCCATTATATCTAGTCCTAAAAGGAGTTGAAGTATTAGAGCATCGCAAGCTAACATTTTCTTCTACCCATTCGACAATCTCCCCACCTCCACCCTCTAAATCAATATTTTTTAAATAATAATAAGATAACCTCTATTTTTTGTGAGTAACAAACAAATCTACGGAACTATTCCGACAACCTAGTTCCAACAATGTATGCACATCATTTTCTGTGTGAATCAACTTCAAACATGCTAACTCGGTCAATTAAAGTAACACAATATTCACATTTATCATTTAACTAAGTCAGTTATCCCAAACATGCTAACTGGTTAAGACAGTAAATTCAGTAACATTTTATTCACCTTTTATGATGCACCAAAGATCATATCCTCTTGATTACATTTCCAAACTCAATTCAAACTCACGATAGGGGCTATACCTAACATAGCTACATTTTCTAGCCATTCACCCCTATAATCAACCAAGAAGCTTCAACCTCACTTGGCTGATCTAAGAACATACAAGTAGGCATCACTATGCAGGGAACACTCACCCATTAATTAGATCCAATCATTCCTCTTTTGACAATGTATAGGGGGATCAAGAAGGTTTATCTTTCACTCCTCTCTATTCCACCCAACATACACTGTCCACCCAAACCATTTACCCTTCACAATGGACAACAACCTCTTACTGAACCAACTCTAAAACAGTTTCAACTCAAGCAAAAACATGAACCAATCAATATCAGCATATAATAGTCTATCAAAAAGATCATAGCATTCAATATAAGCAAATTAAAAATGACACATAAATAAAGTATAATACATTAACATACCAAGATTCGCATGCTCTTTCTTCCCCTCCCTTTTCCTCCCACTCCCAACATGTCTTCCCCTCTTCCTTTTTTTGTGTCATTGTACTCGGATTATGACTCCCTTCCCTCTTCCTCCCACTCCCAACGGGCCTTCCACTCTTCTTTTTTTTCTCTGCAACAATCTGATTGCCGGTTCCGCTACCACTTCTAAGGGTAGGAATAGATATCGCACAACTACCACTCATATTTGGTTCGTTGTAAGTTTTGTTCCACAACCATTCAAGAATAACAACTATCATTTATTTCCCTATGTTCTTATACGAACCATACTTGGCAATAACTTGATCACCATATATAGCTATAACTTCCTCAAAAATTTCATCATTTAATAAAACTTTCTCCCACGACTTTTCCCATGATTGCTCCCCTGCAGTTAACAAAGACTTTTCCTTATCATTATTTGTCATAGCTGGTTTGGATGTGTGTTGCGAAAGGATAACTGGGTTGTGTCGATTTTAGGTTTGTTTAAGCTAGGGTTTTACCTTTGTTTATTGATTTGAAAGTATGTTAAATGAGGTTGTTTTGGCACTTAATATTTTCTGTAAAAGTCCACTCTAGTTGATTTAATGAAGTTAAGTTATATTTGCAAATATTGTCTTTGAAATAAGTTAAGAGGGAAATGAAGTATAATTGGCGGGAGAGAGTGAGACGTCAGTGAAATGACAATACTACCCTCAGTGACGAAACAACTTAACGAGAAAACTAACGCTAGTTAGTGGACATTGTCTTTTAGTGGTACGTTTTGCAAAAAACGTAAACATTAGTCGGTTTTTTGCAACAAATTTTGTCTCGGTCTAATCCATGCGTTGTTGAGAAACATTAGGAACAAAATTTACAATTTACCCTTTATTTTTTGATTTGCTTGTATACTTTTAAAGGATTTGCTACATACACATACTTTTAAGGGATTTTTTGTGAAAAGTTTATGTGGCTCTAGCATTGCTTTACTTTTAAACAACATCAAATTAATCTTGCATGTTTTTATTTGCTCATTTTATCAAGGAAAAATACACTAAAACAGCTAATATCAAAGTTATAAATAGCGCGAGGCGTGGCGTGACGGCATGATTAAGCCTCAAGCCTTTGCGGCTAAGGCGAAATATTTACGTTTATAATGCGTGACATAAAGCGGCATAAAGTATGAAAATATTTATATATTCATATCATAATTCATATACATAAAGTTTACAAAAATATGTGACATAAAACGATGTGACGGCATGATGTGACGGCATGACCAAATGTCACGACTTTACGAGCCTTTTAGAACAGCGACTAATATGATTCTTATCACCAACCTTGGCCCACGGGGTTTATAAGATTACTATTCTATGGAATATTTGACCAAAAGTACCAAACTACAGGTGGGCAATTACTAAAATTGAATCCTTTCAAGACTACTGTATTTTTTAAGTTGATATTTATATGGATTTACGGAATATCATTAAAGCAATAGTACACTATTTGTAGTGCAATACTACAATCCAATTGTGTTGTTTCAAGACAAACAAAATAAAATAAAGGAAAATTTGCATTTGACATACAAGACGACCTATTCAATAATTGCAATCAACATCTCACCTTCAAATGTCAATTTTTTCAAATCTTTGTAAACTTAATTTAAGATATTTCCGGTAATTTACATTTGTGGCAACTCTATTTCAAATTTTCTTAAAATAGCATAGAACTTCACAAAATGAACAGAACATGAACATACACATATGCAAGAATGTTGATCATTTTTTCTTCCATAAGATTTACCAAAGAATAAACATAAACAACTTATCATTCCCAATCAACTCCCATGGAACCCAAACCGACCCACAAGAATAATTCCAAAAATAAAAATAAACTTAACAACACCAAAAAGAAAAAAACAAATATTTTTTAAAAATGATTCTCTACTCTATTTTCATGTTGAATATTCAGGTTTACGGTGTGACGGTATTGGGAGAATTCCTCGACTCCGTTGGAGGTGTATGGCCATCCGATCCTTTTGAAGGGTCATCAGACGATTGTCTCATCCCATCATCTGTTTCAGCCCGATTCATATCCTCCATCATCCTCACAACCTCTTGCATTGCAGGCCGTTGGTCTGGCACAGTTGATACACATGCCATTGCTATTTGCAACAATTGAACCATTTCTTCTTCGATATTTTGATACCTCATTAACTCCACATCAAAAACCTCAGCTGTCCATTCTTCTCGTACAACTGATTGAACCCATCTTGGTAAGTCAATCCCTTCTTCACCTAACGAGGCTTGGTTTGGAGCTTTTCCTGTTAAGAGTTCTAAGAGTAGGACCCCAAAGCTGTACACGTCGGATTTGAATGTAACTTTTCGGCTCTCGAGGACTTCTGGGGCACGATAACCAGTGACCCGAGTGTTTGGGGAGCTTGACCCTCCAAAAAGTGTGTTGAGACCGAAGTCAGACACGGATGCATCTTTGTTCGAGTCTTGTCGTAGGAGGATGTTGGACGACTTAATGTTACCATGAACCACTTTCCCTGCCACATGTAAGTAAGCCACTCCCTTAGCAGCACTCAATGCAATTCTTAACCGATGGTCCCAATCAAGAGGGGTCCGTCCCGAACCTCTACTTCCTGCAAATTAACAATAAAGATTCACACACATTATCACCTAGTTCATCAAATAATCAAGTAACTGATCAATGCTTCAACCAAAAAAAACTTCACGGCCGCTCAAGTGCACATCTACTCACATTGCATACACTCAAATAGTACGCATCAAGTCGATGAATAGGCGGGTTCTATAGTACAACTCATCATGTATTGCAACATTCCAAAAAAGACAAGACAGGAGCGTAAGAATGAAGGAAACTAAAAGACAAACAAAGGGCATAGATGGAAAAACATTCTGTTCTCAATGTTTCATGATTGCACAGAGTGGAAAGCATGTCGGTATGGGGAAACATGGGGGTCTTGAAGCAATTATTAATTAGTTAAAGTAGGTTAAGTGTAACATTTACTACACACCAACTAAAAGACAGACTGGTAGACCACACATATGCTTTGGATGCACATTTTCACACCACATGGATGTCATTATTAAAGAGCAAAAAACATACTTGCGACAATCACGTATATTTGTACTTTAAGACAATAAACTTGACAAATACTTAAAAAACATCATAAAAAAATGTAGCTTACAAAAGCACAATAACGTTCAGATTATGCTTTCAAACAAATACTTGGTGATTTTTTATTTGGCATATTTGTGTAGAAAGGACAACTTATGGTTTGTATACTACAGTAATAACACATGTCAAGAGTTGGTAACATATGCGAAATTTAAAAGCAATGACGCTAACCGGTCAGTGTTCAAAGAGAAGTGCTACAACCACACAAAAATTCTCACAAAAGAAATCTACAAAAGGAGGTGTATGCATTTGATTGGCTTAGTACAGGAGAAGAGAGATAACCTTTATCAAATACGCCAATCAAATGCATACACCTCCTTTTGTGGGAATTTTTATGTGGTTGTATCCACTTCTCGTGTCGAAAATGCTTGTCTTGGCGATAAACCATTTTTATTGGTTTATCTAGGTGAAATGAAAGTGTTAATCACGCTAACAAGCATTTTGCACCCAATGGCTTGTTTTATGAAATCATTTTCTTAATATAACTATTGATGCAAAGAAAGTATGAAAGCATGTGAAACTGAGAATTTACGATTCTAGTTCACACTTTTATGCAATTTAATACAACTACCCAATTCATAAATCTCCGTACAGCAAGGCTTTGATGTGAACATTTTGGTACCACTATCCTTATCAAAATTTGGTATAAAGTTTTTTAACTTGTACCCAATGCAGAATACTTGTTACCCTGCAACACATCCTTCTCAACATTCATGTGACTCCACATTTTCCATTCAATGTGGTTAAGATTGTAATCAATCAAAGCCCAAAATCTATATGAGAAACAATCGAAAAAATCTAATAGAGGGTGTTTGGATTAAGTCTTAAAATTGATTACATCTACATTGACAAAAGTGTCCATCATACTATGACCCTTAAACCTCTAAACACAACTGGAAATGGCTTGGCTACAAGCTTTAAATTGCTATAATTAGAAAATCAGTTTCGCAAACGCAACTAGAGTACAAATCTTAAGATTTACACCTAAAATGATCAAAGCAATGCAATACGCCTAGAAGTCAATTAATCAAAATCGGTGACTAAGCTAACTATCACCAATTTGAAAACGCATAATCAGATAATCACTTTCAAGACAACTACAAATAACAATTCACAAGTAAAATGACCAAACCAATTAGACGACACCTAAAAGCCAAATAACCAAATATCATTCACTTACCTAACTATCACCAATTCGAAAATGCAATAATCAGATAATCAGTCTCAAAACACAATGCAGGTATAGATAATAATCATACCATGAAGCAGCGCAGACAAGCTACCGGCCGGAAAATAATCACAAACAAGCAACTTCTCATCTTTCGAATAATAATAAGCCCGAATTGGAACCACATTTTCATTCTTCATCTTCCCCAACCCCTCCATCACACCATCAAATTCCTTCTTACTAACCACAACATCCTTCAACCGTTTCACAACAACCGTAGTCCCCTCCTCCAAAACCGCCTTATACGACGTCCCTACACTTCCTTTCCCCAAAACCTCCGCACTCGCTCTCAACAAATCCTCTAAATCAAAACTATAAATCCCTCCCTCAAAAAACACCAACTTATTCCTCTCACCTTCCGCAGAGGCGCCAGTGACGTCGTCTTTCGAAGACGACGTCCCCGCCTCACCTCCACCCCCAAACCCTCTCCCTGCCCCCGCCCCAGCCGCAGTAGCCGTCATACCCACCCCGGGCGCCTTCTTCTCCCTCACTTCTCTACTCCGCTTTTTCCGCAAACACAACAATAAAACTAGCAACAACAAAGCTAAACCTAACGCAGACCCAACTGCTATAGCCACAATAGCTCCTGTAGACAACTTTTTCTTCTTTTTTCTATGAACTAACACAGGTGAATCTGACGGCCCCGGAGACGGAGCCTCAGGGAAAAAGGAGCTGTTACAAGGAGGCAACGGCCTCCCACACAGATTAACATTACCAGAAAATGCAGTCACGGGAAACTTAGCCAAACTTAATGGAATCGACCCATTAAAATCATTAACGGACACATTAAAATCAGTCAAACTGGAAGGAACACTATTAGGCAACCTACCAGAAAATTTATTATTCTGTAAAAACAGCCCATTAAGCTGAGTCAAATTATTAACAGCAAAAGGTAAAGAACCCGTAAATCCATTATTAGACAGATCAACTCGTACCAACCGAGTCAACCGAGTCAAACTCGCTGGAAAACTCCCACTAAACTGATTCCCATGCAGATACAAGTTTCTCAACAAACTTAAATCCCCAAAATCCTCAGGAAAAGGGCCTGACAAGGCGTTGGTGTGTAGAGACAAAACACGCAGTGACGTCATCGTTCCGATAGTGTTCGAGGGGATTGTGCCGACTAGACCTGCAGCTGGTAGCCTGAGATGGATGACGGATGAGTTTGCAGCGTCGCACGTGACGCCGGTCCATGTGCAGGTGGGCTGGGACGTGTTCCAGTTGTATCTGGAAGCGTGTGGGATTTGGGTTATGAAGGATGTGAGTGCTTTTGTGTCTTGTGTGAGGTCGCTTGTGGCTGTGCGGAGTAGTGTTGGGAGGATGAAGATGAAGAAGAGAAGTGATGACGTCATCAGGAAATGAAGGACATGAAGAATGAGTTTTTGAGAGAGAGAGAGATAAATGAGGAGGGGTGAAGAAGTGAGAAGGGAAGGGAATATTGATAAAAAGGGAAAGGGTGGAAAAGTAGTGTTGTGTTGCTGGCAGCTAACGATAGAAAAAGAAATAACGCTTTTTCTTTTTACTGTATTATTTTAAGGCCAAGTATTCCTCCATCCGTCCCATAGTGACCGTAAACTTTGAATTTTTTAAGTCTTTCATTTTTAACTTTGATTTTAAATATTTTTAGTTGTTTTATATAGTAATACTTGATGCAAAATATATGAATAGATTAAGTTTTAAATGTATTTTTTATTGGTATAATTTTTATTAAATATTATATAGCACAAATAAAAATATTTAAGTTCAAAGTTAAGAAAGAAAGACTTAAAAAGTCAAAAAAAGACAATTAATATGAGATGGAGGTAGTAGAAAATTTACTGCAGGGTATTAAATTTTTTTAAGATTAAATTGCAAAATTCTTTTTGTGTTTTGGTCAAGTTATAAGCTTATTTTTTAACTTTTTGAAAGTGTAGTTAGTGGAGAATTTTTTTGGATGCAGTTTTTGACAAAGGCATTTTAGTTAATTTATTTTTGCCATGAACGAAAACTGTAACTCAAAATTTTCTACAAAAATTGTGACTACACTTTCAAAAGTTTAAGGACGAAACCTGCAATTTGACTAAATCACTAGAACAATTTTTGCAATTTACTCATTTTTTAATTAATTACAACGTACATTAAACATATGTAATTAAACAAATTGCAAAAAACATCTTCGCGGTTTGGCCAAATTAGTGAATTGCAGGTTTCGTCTTTAACCTTTCAAAAGTGCAGACATTGTCTTTGTGGGAAATTTTGTGCTTTAGTTGTCAAAAACTACAACCCATGGACGAAAACTACAACCCAAAGTTCTCCATAGAGATGGTTCTGCACTTTCGAAATATTATGGACGAAACTTACAATTTGGTCAAACCACATGGACGATTTTTGCAATTTACTCTATGTAATTTGCTAGAACTTCGTCCAACCCAAAGTTCTCCATAGAGATGGTTCTGCACTTTCGAAATATTAGGGACGAAACTTACAATTTGGTCAAACCACATTGACGATTTTTGCAATTTACTCTATGTAATTGGTAGAACCTTTGTTTTTTGTTGAGTTATGTAGAGAATGTTTTTCATAATGTATTGGAGTGATATATTTTTTCAAATTATACAGTATTTTACTTACTACATACATTAAATTTGTAATTTGAAAAGAAAAGAAAAAAAATGTTAGTTTATATAGAGTAATTGTTTTTCATAATGTATTGGAGTAATATATGTTCAGATTATATAATCCTATTAGTTAGTGCATACATTAAACATGTAATTTGATTTAAAAAAATGTTGGCTTAGAGTAAATGTTTTTTTTTTAATGTATTGAAGTAATGTATTTTCAATTATGTGATCCTATTATATTCTACATACATCAAATATGTAATTTAATAAAACTTTTTTTTTAGGTTATATTTAATTAGAGTAAATGTTTTTCATAATCTATTAGCCTGTTATATTTTCAAATTCTGTTTGTTAAAAGTTTTGTGTATGCACAGACTCTGAACATTTTGAGATATGTTATGAGTTGTTTTATGATGACCTCACGTTAAATGTTGTTTTATAAGAGCACACGGTGTGGGCTTGCCGTGAGGGCTCGCCGTCCACCGTGGAGGCTCGTCGTCCTTCGTTTTGACACCGCCGTGGCTCGCCGTCCGTCGCCGTGATTTGGGTCGTCGTCTGCACGACGAAGATGAACGTGTACTTTTTATTTATTTATTTTTTATTTTTTTTATAGATAGTGATATTGAAAGGTTTTTAATAAGGTGATATTGTGGAGGTTTTTAATAAGGTGAAGTGTTTTTATAGATAGTGATATTGAAAGGTTCGTAGAGGAAAAAAATGCAAACATAAACGCATAATGATGAAACATTTAAACTGAAACTTGAACAATTAACTAAAAACATGAAATACATAATACGCTTAAACATAAAAAACTACAGAATCTCTGTTGGATCGATGTACTCTAACCAAACTAATTTAAATAGCTTGTTAAGGTTTAATAACCTCGGATAAATCCTAAGTTATTAACAAAGAAACACTGAGCAAACTCTATTAAGTATGCGGAATTTACTTAACAAAGCTAAGAATAATAACTTAAACTTTAAATGATTATATTAATAACTCTAACTCTGCTTTATTATGCAGATACTTCAACAACTCTAAATATCGAATTTTTCTCTAAAACTCTAATAATGTCATGTACATCTAATATCAATCTACGGGTCCTTTTATAGGCTCAAGGATAACCCTAAACGATTTACAATTTGTATCCTTGTACGACAAATAATCTAATAAAGAATATTCTAGAATTACAAGACTTTCTATAAACGAATATAACAGTTCTTTGTTCTTGCAGTACTTTGACTTCAATCAGCAGTACTTTGACTCTTTGACTTTTTCCAGTACTTTATCAATCTTCAGTACTTTGTCAATCTTCAGCACTTTCATATCCCAACAATCCTCCCCTAACTTGAATTCTACTAGCTTGACTTCAAGTTCCTTTGTGAATTTATCTTTAACAGCTTCATCTTTAAGGACAGATTGTTTCTATATCTTTGAATTATATCTCTGTAGTTTCTGTGCTTGTCAAAGTATCTTTAGAATTATTCTTTTACAGCAGCATCCAGCAAACTCCATCTTTTCAGCAACACAGCAACATATGACAATTTGTACATTAATTCAGTTTAAGTTGCAATCTATTCTCATCACTTCCAGGTGTGTTAACTCCTGTGAGAGGTGAATCATTGAAAATTTAATGGATTTAGATCTCTTTACCAAAGCCATTAACTCTGGAGTAGCCGAATGTTTTGGTGTGTAAGACCATGGTACATTGATAACCATATGATTTTTAGCAAATCACCAGCTATCAACAGATTTGAGTTGTCTTTACCAAAAGTTGTACCCTTCTGGACTAGTTAGTTCTTTCATCATGGTGAACTAATTACCATATAATGGTTTTTCCACAGCCTTTACCACAAGCCATTTTCTTGTGAGCTAGCCAACTCTTCACATTAACTGATATGGTGAGTTGATTACCATACAACTTATTAGCAAGTTGTTAACTAAAAACGGATTTGTCATATCTTTACCAGAGTCGTTTGCTCATGGATTAGCCAATCCTTTTGTAACCATGGTGGATTGATAACCTATTGATGTTACCATCTCAAAAACCATTAATTTTATTCAACCTTTGTCTCAAAAGATTTGTTACTTAACAAAAAGTTTCTTCCAAAAATCACTTAACTGGTTAAAAAGCTGCAAGCAGTACTTTGATGAAAGTACTGTTTGATCAGCAGTACTTTGAATAAAGTACTGATTTATCAAAAATAATTTATTCAAATAAGATTCATACCAGTCATTCATCCTCATCAGCAATAGTAGTCCAGTTGATAAACAGATTGATGACCATGCAAGCAATTTCATTATCCTCTTCAACTTCCATTCCATGCTCTAGCATCCTCCTCATAAGATCTACTGTTAGAGGATATCTTCTATTTGCAAACATGTGTATCATTGTACCATTTTCCAGCTCTAAAACATGAACTCCAGATTCTTCAAAGAATCTCCAACAAACAATTTCCCAATTCTCTTGATTCTTCCAAATATCATCAGTGCTCTGCTCTTCAGTTTCCCATACAGTTGTGAGATCTCCAAGTAGAACTAAACCAATTCCTTCTAATGGATTATGTTCAAAGTAAGCTCGCACCACATGATATAAATAGAATAGATCCACTCTATCTATGATGTGCAATAAATCCCATAATCTATTGGATACTCTGAAACTTTCATCTTCTTTATGAAACATCAGATAACTCCCTTCTTTGGATTCCACAACTTCAAAAGCACTAATCTGAGATCTGTTCATCTTCATGTCAGCATCTTCTTTGGAATATTCAAAATCTACTACTCTGAGATAATTTCTTAGTTCATCCCTAGTCTCAGATCTTAACTCAACTTTTTCTTTCTTTGAGAACTGAACATCTTTAACTTCAGTTTTTCTTTTTCTTTTTAAACTTTTCTTTCTCTCTTCTTCTTTCCAAGTAGCTTCATCTCTAAAGTCTTTGATGCTTTCAACATGTTTCTTATAAGCTTCCCTAGCAGCATCATACAATCGTTTCATCTCAAAATAATTAAACCATTGCAATCCTTTATACCCTTGACTTTTAAGATAAGCCATCATAGAAAATTCTATCTTTAGCTTTATTTGGCCTTCTTGTTAGAAATCTAACAGGAATAGGTGACTCTAATGGTTCATCAGCTTCAGCATTCAATTCCTCTTGCAACTTCTTAGCTGCTTCTCTACTCTGAGCTTCTTCAGCTTCCTGAGCTTCTCTATCTTTAGCATGTAATTCCTCTTGAAGCTTTCTAGCTGCTTGTTCATTCAAAGCTTCTTGGGCAGCTCTTATATGTGCTAAAGTTAGTTTCTTCTTCTTTACTTCTACCAAAACACCTTTCCCTTTATCCTTAGGATCAATTGCAGGTTGAGAAGTTCTTTGTTGTTCCTCTTCTTGCACTCCTGGAATATTAACACCACCTCTTGGTTGTGATAAACTTTGCAACATTACAGCAATAGTTTCATCATCACTTGCAGTATGGATGGGTTTGAGTGTAGCTTCCTCTTCTTGTATAACAGTTGAGGGACCAACAACTTCTTCATGTACAGTTGTTGAAGGACCAGCTTCCTCTTCAAAGTCCAACAACCTTGGAGTTAACAATTCTTTCCTGTAGGATCCTTGTTGTTGAAAAGCAGTACTTTGATTTTCAGTACCTTGATCTTCAGTACTTTGAACTGGAACATCAATAACTTGTTCCTCAGTTTCTTGAATAATATGTTCTTCAGTTTTTTCATGTTCTTCAGTACTTTTAGGTTCATTCTCCTTCACAACATCTTCTTTCAAATTCTCTTCTTCTAAATTCCTCCCCAATTGGACAGAAGATTGTTGGTGAACCTTTTGGCGTTTGGTTTTCCTAGACTGCCTTTGCTCCTTCTTCTTTGATTTGACCCATATACGATGATGTTGAACTAAAGGCCAAACAAAATTCTTTAGCCTTCTAAACTTTAATTTCAATTTCTTTATCTGCTTAGTTTGAGCCTCAGTAGTCTTTTTCAACTTAAATAACTCCCTTGTCAAAACATAATTATCCAATGTCATCTCTTCAGGGGGTATAGTATGTGAATCATCTCCTTGAATTGGTGAATGTTCCTCTGATTGAGAAGTAGGAACAGATCTTTGTGGAGATGGAGAAGGTGAAACTGCAACATCTTCTTGAACTTCGGTACTTAGAGAAGAAGTACCTTGAGATGCAGTACCTTCTGGAGATGCAGCACTTTGAGATGTAGTACTTGCAGATGCAGTACTTGCAGACGCAGTACTTGTAGATGCAGTACCTTCACTAGCTTCATCTTCTTCAGCATCAGCTCTAACAGCTTGAACAACTTCCATCATAGAAGTAGTTAAGGGAGTATCCCTTCCAGTGAATTGATCACTCTTCCTAGCCATAAAGGTGAATATTTTGGCTTGTTGAACCACAACAGGTAAAAGATTTGTTGGCTTAGGAATATCTGAAAGTTGTTTATTGAGGAATACTTGAACAAACCTTGGATACATCAGCCATTTTGATCCATGAGTGATGTGGGAAAGCATACCATCAAGAATGAGCCTTGAAAAATTAAAAACACGATCTGTAGTCAATCCCACAATAGCAGATGCTATATTTGATCCAAATTGTTCCCATGAAGTACTTTTTGCACTAATACAGTGAAGCAACACATGTACTAAAAACTTCCATTGAGGGCAAAATAGTTGTTTCCTAAATGTTTGTTCATTTAAAGACCCTTCATAACCAATATGTCCAAAAGTACCCCAAATCAATTGTTTATCAAACCGAATAGCCCCATCTTCATCATTAAACAATAAGTCTTCTCTAATGGAGGCTTCAGTAATCTTCACAGTTCTTCCAGCAACAGTAGCTCTATGATAAAATTCATCATTCTCCATATTTTCCATAGCAGTAGCCCAAAATTCTTGAATCCAGGGCTCAATTATATCCGGCTCCACCAAAAAAGCATAACTGATTGGCGACCCAGTAAGATAATCAATGATATCATGAAAAAGTGCATTCGCTTCAGTCTTATCTAAATTAGTCACCATATTGTGCTTTGAAACTGTAGGACGATTCTCCATTGTTGAATATGTGAGCACAATAAGAGATATAATCGAATAATATAGAGATGATGAGAGAAATATGGAAAAGATTCTAAAGTATCAATATGAGAGGGAAAAACGGAGAGTAGTTATTTATAGGTGAGATTTAAAAAATCACAGCCCATAATAACAAAGTTACCGTTAGAATTAATTACCCCTCAATATTACCGTTGGAACAGTACTTTAATAAGACAAACAGTACTTTCCACGTATGCAGTACTTTCCAAAGCAGTACTTTCATAAAAAACAGTACTTTTCCAAATTCCTCTGTATAAGCTAAGTATAAATATCCTCCCCTCAAGCAATGCACAGGACTATACTAATACTAAATAGTCCTCCCCTTAAATATAGCTCAGTAGTTAATCATGCCAATGCTCACCACCAAGTGATTAAATCTTGAAACATCAAAGCCTTTGGTCAGTAAGTCAGCTACATTATCATCTATGTGAACCTTAACCACATTAATGAGCCTGTGCTCATAGCAATCTCTGATAAAGTGATGCCTAATTTGTATGTGTTTGGTCTTGGAATGATAAACTGGATTCTTCACAATACAAATGGTACTCTCATTATCAATATTGATAGGAGTATTCTTGAAATTGAACCCATAGTCCAAGAGTTGATTCTGCATCCACAAAACTTGTCCACAGCAGCTTGCAGCAGCTACATATTCAGCTTCAATAGAGGATGTTGCTGCAATTGTTTGTTTCTTACATTGCCAGGAGACTAATCTTCTTCCAAGATATTGGCATCCACCAGTTGTTGATCTTCTATCATAGTTATCACCTGCATAATCACTATCTGAAAAAGCTTCCAAGCGAAAAGGTGACTCTATTGTACACTCTAAATCCCTTACTGTTGGTACAATAACCCAATAAATATCCTTCTTCTGACTTGCCATCAAACTTTCCCAGATTATCAATTGTATTCAAAATAGTAAGAGGGCATCCAAAAGGCTTCATAAAACGAATGTTGGGTTTGTTGCCCATCAGCAACTCATAAGGTGTCTTCATCTGTGGCTTAGTAACAGATACTCTGTTAAGTACATAGCAAGCAGTACTTACAGCTTCAGCCCAGAATTGAATAGGTAGATGAGAATCTGCTAGCATTGTTCTGGCTGCTTCAATCAAAGTCCTATTCTTCCTCTCTGCAACACCATTCTGCTGTGGTGTTCTAGCAATACTGAACTCCCTCTTGATTCCTTTGTTTGCACAAAATTCATCCATAAGGTTGTTCTTGAATTCAGTCCCATTGTCACATCTAATACCTCTAACCTTGAGTCTCAATTGATTTTCTAGTGCTATTATGAGTGTCTGAATAGCATCAAAAGTATCATCTTTAAATCCCAAGAAAAATACCCAACTGAATCTACTGCAATCATCTGTAACAACCAAGCAGTACTTTTTCTTGTTTAAACTTGCCACAGAAACAGGTCCAAACAAATCCATATGTAACAGCTCCAAAGGTTCTCTAATAGTCATCTCCTCAAGCTTCTTGCATGAACCTTTGTGTTGTTTACCCTTCTTACATGCCAAACATGAGTGATCATGCTTGTAAGTCTTTGAAGGTAAACCTCTAACTAAATTGCCTTTGACCAGTTTGTTGATATTCTTGAAATTAACATGGCCCAATCTTCTATGCCATTGATGTGCCTCTTCAGATGTTGCTTTAGCCACTAAACATGTGGCTCTCCCATAAGAATGTAGACTCTTCATGTCTAAACTATACACATCATTTGTTCTTGGTACTCTAAGAACTACCAAGTTATCATCAACAGGCTTGAATTCAGGAGAGAGGATGAGACATTCTGTGTCAGTGAATAACACATGATGCTTTTTATCACAGATTTGAGAAACTGATAATAAGTTGAACTTGAGCTCCTTCACATATCTAACATTCTCAAAATCTATACGCCCTGCTTTAATAGTTCCTTTGCCAGTAATCCTTCCTCCGTTGGGATCATTCCCAAATGCAACTCTTCCTCCACTAATAGATCTAAAATCAGACAGGATCTCTTTGTCTCCTGTCATACTTCCAGAGCAACCACTATCCACAATCAGATGATCTTTAAGCTCCTCTTCTGGGTTGCCCTGCACAAAAACAAAAGAGTTGGTGATCTTTAGGAACCCAAGCCATTACTGACTTGTGTTCCCCTTGTGGAGTTACAAACTCAAATTCTTTGAGTATGTAATTTCCATTGTTTTTCAAAACATGATCCAGAATTATCTTTTGATTTTTAGCATGTGGATTTTCAAAACTTTCTGGTTTTTCAACACAACTCTCTTTTACAAGTTCATTCTCTTTTTCTTGTATCACAAAAACATCTGATTCACTTTTTGTTGAAAGTACTGTTTGTCCCTCAGCAGTACTTTCCCTCTTAACCCATTCTGTTTTAACACTTGGTTCTTGTGATCTAGATCCCCTATGTGAATTGTAATACCTTCTAGGTTGATAGTAATGAGATCTCCTAGGGTTCCTATTCCAAAGAGTGTGATCAGTACCTTGTTTTGGCTGAGCAGTACTTTGAGAAAGTACTGGTCCAGAATTGACAGTACTTTGGAAAGTACTGTGAGATACTGAAGGTTTTGAAAAAGGTCTTCTCTGGTGTGGGTATCTATGATCTGGTGAGAAATTTCTGTGATTGACCCTATTTGAATTATTCCAGACTGGTTTGTGCTCTCTAGTTTTCTGGTTGGCAGTTCTGTTCTTTGGGAATTTTCTAAGATATTCTGAATGATGTTCACAATCCTTGATTAAATGATTAGGACTAAAACACACAAAACACAGTTTTTGACCCATACTTCCAAAGTGACTTCTTCTATGTCTATGACCAAAACTATTTTGCATTCTAGGTGAATGATTAAACTTGTTTTGACCAAAGTTATCCCAAAAAGGATAAGCAGTACTGTTATGAAAAGGTTTTCCTGAAGGTACTGCTTGTGGAGCAGTACTTTGAGTTGAAGGTACTGCTTGACTTTGAACATTATTTTCAACAGTTTCTTTGGGGTTTTCAGACCTAGATTGACCAATTAGCTTTTTCCTAAACTCTAGACTGTCTACTCCAAAACGAGAAACATCATGCCTAGGGGGTTGATGACTTCCAGTGGGATGGGGAATTGCATGATAACCATTATCTTTCTTATACTCAGGAGGTGGTTCACTAATTGAATCATCATTACTAGATGTGTCTACATAATTAATGAATTCATCATCACTAGTGGTTACATCCTCTAGGTCATCATCAGCTTGATTCTCTTCTATGTTATCAAAGTCCATTCCAAAACCTAATCCAGTTTTAATGTACGCTCTTCTCTGTTTTTGAACATAGGTAACATGTGACAGACCAGACTCACCCCAAGCAGCAAACTTAGCTAACAAATCATCTCTTTCCTTAGTCTGTTTCTCTATTTCAGAAATTTTGCAGTTTAATTTTCATTCACTTAGTTTTAACTCATAATCCTGTTGTGCATATTTTTCAGCCCAAGCTACTTCATTATTTTCATGTGTTAAGATTTTGGCTTCCATTGATTCTAAGGTTATTTGATAACCAGCTACCTCAGACCTAGCCCTAACACAATTATCTCTTTCAATCACATAACTGCCAAGTAATTTTTGATAAAAATCATGACAATTTGAGCATACCTCAGAGATAGGAGATGAACTTGGTGAAGTAGCCACCATTGCAAGTTGAACAGGATCATCTTCACTTTCCATGCTCCAATCAAATTCTCCTAGACAATCTCTGGATTCCAAATCAGCATGTTCAGATTCCTCATCAAAAGCAGTGCTCCAGTCTAATTCTTCCACTGACTCTTCAGCTACTTCTTCCACTGCTACCATACAGTAAGTCACTGGTTCATCATCAAATTCTTCACTCCAGTCAACTTCTGATAACTTCTCTTGAGCAACCAAAGCCTTTGTTTCAGTAATTGGAATTTCTTTGAGCTCAAGCTTTGGTTTCTCAGATGTCCTGTTTGCTTGATATTTAGCAAACCTGCACTCCCTTGCAAAGTGTCCAGTCTTTTGACAATTGAAGCATTCAATTTTGGATTTGTCAAAAGTTATTCCCTATTTTGGTTTGAAGTCAATGCTTTTTCCTGTTTTCTTCATGTACTTCTTGATCCTTGCAGTGATCATAGCAACTTGCCACCTGATATCAATTTCCTCAAGTGCATCTTCTTCAATCTGTGCTAGATCTTCTTCATAAGTGACAGGTAAACTAGCTTGTTGTGCAAAGAATGAGCATACAACTTCATCTGAGTGCAAAGTAGTAGTGGGTGGGGCTTGCTGAGCATATGTGGGGGGTGTAAACAGCAGTACTTTGAGCAACAGTACTTTGAGGAGAAGCAGTACTTTTGGTTGAAGTACTGCCCTTCTTTTCAGATGAAAGAAAAGCAATACTGTGTGATTTGGAACTGGTTTGACCATTCATCTCATGCTCATACACCTTTAGATGATTGTAGAGATCATCAAAATCCATGACATCCAATCCTGGTTGTCCTCTGATCATTGTAGCAATCACATGCCATGTAGATGGCAAACTCCTTAGAAACTTCAGATTAGCATCCTCAACTGATACTTCTGCCTTGTATAACTCCAACATGTTGAGGAGATTTTGAAACCTATCATATGCAGCATCAAGACTCTCTCTTTCACCAACTGTGAAAGTTTCAAACTGTTGCTTCAGCAGATTTCTGTGCATCTTCTTAGAAGCTTCATTCCCTCCAAATCTGGTCTTGAGAGCAGCCCAGAGCTGCTTAGCATCTTTAGCATCATGAAATTTGAGAAGATGACCATCTGGAATGGCAGACAAGAGAATGTTGAGTGCCTTCTCTTGATTCCTTAAGGTTGCTGCTGGTAAGACTGCCTTAGGTGCTTTGGGTTGTCCAGGAACATCAATGGGTTCTGGAACTTCTTCATTACCATTAACAATTACATTCCATAGAGCATGGTCTGTAATGGCAATGTACTGCCTCATCTTCATACACCATAGATCATATTCGCCTTTCTTGATGACAGGAATCCTCATTGAGGTGATGGAAGGTGGTGGAACAGAATCAGTCGACATCTTTAGATTTTGTTGTAGTAGGGTTTCTTCCTAGTCAGAGTTTCCACACAAGCTCTGATACCACTTGTTGGATCGATGTACTCTAACCAAACTAACTTAAATAGCTTGTTAAGGTTTAATAACCTCGGATAAATCCTAAGCTATTAACAAAGAAACAATGAGCAAACTCTATTAAGTATGCAGAATTTACTTAACAAAGCTAAGAAGAATAACTTAAACTTTAAACGATTATATTAATAACTCTAACTCTGCTTTATTATGCAGATACTTCAACAACTCTAAATATCGAACTTTTCTCTAAAACTCTAATAATGTCACGTACATCTAATATCAATCTAGGGTTCCTTTTATAGGCTCAAGGATAACCCTAAACGATTTACAATTTGTATCCTTGTACGACAAGTAATCTAATAAAGAATATTTTAGAATTACAAGACTTTCTATAAACGAATATAACAGTTATTTGTTCTTGCAGTACTTTGACTTCAATCAGCAGTACTTTGACTTTATCTTTAGCAGTACTTTGACTCTTTGACTTTTTCCAGTACTTGTAGTTTACAGTACTTTATCAATCTTCAGTACTTTGTCAATCTTCAGCACTTTCATATCCCAACAATCTCCCTAATAAAAATAACATAAAAACATGAAATACATAAAACTACTAAAAACTTAAAAAAACGAATCATCTGAGTCCCAACCCTCAGAACTGGTTGCCGGAGAATTAAACTCCCCATTAAAGTATCGACTCTCCATTATGTCGAAATAGTTGTCTTGAAGGTATTGAGTTTCCCGTGCTTCTTGCTCACGGCGAGCAGCCTCTTCACGTGCCTGCTCTTCCATAATCTCCCTAACGTTTTCTTCATCTTGTTCCAGTTGCCGGAGGGAAGCCTCACTTAACCCGCTGGGGTGGTTTTGAAAATCCACATGTGGACTGTTCACAGGTGGAGTTGGAACAATTGGGAGGTATGGGATGTTTTCAAAACCCACCGGAAAGACATTTTCCGGTGGTGTTGAGTAAACTTCAAACTCTGGCAGAGTTGGAAAGCTGGTTTCCGGCAAGTGATTTGGGGTTGGAAAGCTGGTTTCCGGCAACTTCTCTGGGCTGGGGAATTGCTGAGAAAAATCTTTGCGAGACATTTTTTGTGTGTGAATTGTGTTATTTGTGTGTGAATTGTGACTGGTAGGATACTATATATAGGCTCATATAATCCCGCTGAAAACTAAACCGTTTGAATTTAAAATTTGAATTTGAATTTTAAAGTACCCCGCTCCTATTTGAATTTGAATTAGCCCGCTCAACAGTATACGGTTTTTGAATTTGAATTTAAAATTTGAATTTGAATTAGCCCGCTCAACAGTATACGGTTTTTGAATTTGAATTTAAAATTTGAATTTGAATTTTGAATCTGAATTTTAGAATTTGAATTTGAATTTGAAAACCACCATTATAAAAAACAATTTATAACCACCATTTTTTCACATCTACATCAATTAAAAAAAAAACACACAAATGTCTCAAACTCTGAAGTGGAACAAGTCTGAAGAAATCTTGCTTGCGCAAGTTTGGATAGAAATTTCGCAAGCTATAGATATGGAAAATAACCGTTCCGAAAATATTTTTTGGAACGACGTTATGCATATGTTCAATAATCAGACAACCGATGACCATCGTACAAAAAATTCAATCACGGGTAAATGGACGAGGATTAACGTCGATTGCAAAAAGTTCAACACAATTTACAAACAGTTGCAGCGTCGAAGTGCTCAAAATGACCACACTCATCTCGAAAATGCGAAACTAAACTTCCAGCAACAATTTGGTGGAAAGGAGTTCAAGTATGTTCACGTTTGGGAGATTTTGAAAAATTGCCCGAAGTGGGATGTCGAAGATTAAATCCAGTAGTATGTGTTGTATTTTTTTTTCGTATCGTGTTGTTTTTTTATTATTGTGTTATGTATTGTATTTTTAATTTGAATGAAATGAATTTATTTAGTTTATTTGAAAATGAAAATTGAATAAAAAAAATAAAGTGGAAGTGGTGGGCCCCAAATGAAGAGGTTGAGGTTTGTTATGAGTGAGGAGGAGGTTTGTTGTGATTAGTTGTGGAAAAATGGGATGCTGATGTGGCGCTGAGGTGGCACGACGACGAACCTAAGGCTTGTCGTGACACCTAGTGCTCTAAGTCTGTTATAATCACATATTTGATTTTTTAAATATCAAACTACTCAATTATAATTTTTATTGAGTTATTGATGTATAATTATAATCTCGTGTTCATTTGCATATTATAATAACACATGCTTTTATTTATTATATTTATAATCATGTGCATACAGAGTTTCAGTGTTACGATTAATTTAATCCAATAATTATTATAATAATATTAATAAATAACAACAACATAAAAAACTTTTTGAAAATGTAAACTCTATAAGTACTTGCTAACTAGATAAAGTAACTAAAAATTCTGGAAACAAATTTTTTTACACTTAACCTCATAAAACAAGATTTAAGAGTAGATTTTTTTATATATAAAGTTTTTAGTTTGAATGTAAACTTTATTAGAGCACTTCTATTAATAACGCCGAGACCGGCGTTAAATTGAAAGTTGCCGGCGTTATTTTGCGTTGGTCGTTGGAGGAGGGGCGTTAACACGACGTTAAATGGGCCAAGTTATCCCCTAAACGGGGCGTTAAGATTTAATAAAAAAAATTCATTTTACCCCTTTAAACCATTTCAAATAAATTTTCACTTACCCCCTCAACCTACTCAAATTCAAATTTAAATTATATTGGTTAATTCTGGGCGAGATAAATTCAAATTCAAATTTGAAATTTAAAAATCAAATATGAGCGGGATTTATTCAAACTCAAAATCAACTCTGCCTATATATACAACTCTACCAGAGTTGTTTAGAACACACAACACACACAAGTTACACACACAAAAAAAATGTCTCGCAAATATTTTTCTCAGCAATTCCCAAGTCCAGAAAAGTTTTCGGAAACCAGCTTTCCAACTCCAACTCAGTTGCCGGAAACCAACTTTCCAACTCTACCAGAGTTTGAAGTTTACTCAACACCACCTGAATCTGTCTTTCCGGTTTTCCAACCGGAAAATGTATTTTTAAACTCTCCACCTGTGAACAATCCAATTGTTCCAACTCCACCTGTCAACACTCCACAGGTGGATCTTGAAAACAACCCATTCGGGTTAAGTGAGGCTTCCCTTCGTCAACTTGAACAAGATCTTGAAAACTATAGGGAGATTATGTAAGAGCAGGCACGCGAGGAAGCTGCTCGTCGTGAGCAAGAAGCAAGGGAAGCTCAGTATCTTCAAGATAACTACTTTGACATAATGGAGACTCGGCTCGTTAATGGCGAGTTTAATTCCCCTTCAAGTTCTGAGGGTTGGGTCTCTGATGATTCGTTTTTTTAAGTTTTAGTAGTTTTATTTTCATCAGTATGCGTTGTAGTTTTAATTTTTAATGTAATTCGTGTTTAACGTTTAATATACTTTGTGTTTTAATGTTAAATGTGATATGTTTTTAAATAAATGAAGTGTTTGTTTTAGTTTAGGGGCTGAAATTGAAAATATGAAATGTTAAAGTTTAACTTGGGATGTTATTGTTGTGGATGTTTTTTGGAGATGTTAAGGTGAAATGTTAAAGCCGATGTGACGCTGACGATGTTAAACTATAACTTGTGTCAACTTTTTGAAAATATAACGTTGATTTGCATTTAACTCTTTATAATTTTCAAACAAATGTCAACTTTTTAATCAATCAGAAAATCTTAGAAAAGATAGAAAGGACATTTTATTGGTCCACTTGTGTAGTGATTATAATTTTTTAAAACCATTTCAATTTAGAAAACAGATATTTTAATTTGAAACAATAGAGTTTGATAATAACAAGGATTAATTGCCCCTCACATAGTGACGGGAATAAATCGATATTATGAGCAAAATTATGACACGAATAGATTTAAGTATTGAAAATTGAAAATTAAAAATTATGACACCAATAAGTTATGTAAAATTGATAGATTAAAGTGTGAACTATTGTAAGTTTAAGTGCGAAATAAAATTGCAAACAAAGTTGAAGGACTAAATTTGAAAATATAAGATCAGCAGTATTAGTTTGTAAATTGATATTTTATAAGGTCAATGCTAATAGTAACCGTAATATTGTGGTCATCTCCTTACACATCAACTTTTTTTTTCAAAACTACAGTCAATCACAATTTGCTAATAAGGCAACCGCAACCATAACAAAAAACATATTGGGCAAAATAATAATAATAATAATAATAAATGTAAGATTAGGTTGGGTAGCCAATCGAAAGATTGAAAAAATTGGATGTGTGATCGGTTGCTTTCGGTTGAGCAAATGAGAAAAACGTGGTCATCTACTCGATTAGTTGAGGGGCAACTTTACCATTAACATTAACCTAAAAGTTATCAACAAAGAAGAAATAGTTCACATGTGATGAATATTTTCCCACAGATAAATGTGAAGCTAGGATGTGTTTTGGTATAAATATTAATCAAAGTATCTTGAAATTTATTTAATGCGATATAGGGGTTGTTAGTTTTCTATTAGTGAGAAAAAATGTGTGCTTAAAATCTTTAGTTTTTCTTAATCGAGAGACTCATCAAAGCTTTAACTCTCACCTTTAAGGCCATTCGGAGTGGGGGTGATCATGCATGTCACTCGTGACCATTAAAATGGAAGCCACAAGTCACGATCATAATGCATTTTAATGGTGACCGACTCATTATAGTGACAAGCAAAAAACATGAGACCCATAGTGGATGTTTTAATTTATAATTAAATATTTGGTTTGTAAATGTGTGTGGGGTATTTAGTGGGTATATTTTTATAAGGGTCAATTGCATATATACCCACTAAAACTTACATATTTGCATATATACCCAAAACATGTTTAAAATGCATTGTACATCATGCAATAAAAACTTGTATTATGGGAAAATATGCAAGTTTTTAAGTTTTAGTGGGTATATATGCAATTCCTCCCTTTTTATAAAGTAGCATTTTAATGAAATGTGATGAAAAGATGACCAAAACGGGTGAAAGGTGAGTGTGAGTGAAGGAAAGTGAGAGGAGAGAGAAAGTTAACGTAGCGCTGATGTGACGATGAGCATGCCACCACTATTCCATTCCTTTTCGCCTAAAAGGCTAATTAAGGGTGCGTTTGGTATGCGTCTATCGAAATAGATCTATGGATTTCATTCCGCTTAATGGTGTTTGTTTAGTGTACCCGGGAATGAAATGGGTATATCATAGTTATAGATTCGTTACACACCATTTTGGTGTTTGTGAAATCCATTCCCGCGAGCCCTTCTCTTTTCAAGTATAAAATTCAAATATTTATGCACTTTTTCATTCCATATTTTATCAACCAAATATAAATAATCGGAATGATACACTTTTTCATATCCATTGTCATTTTATCCTATACCAAATCCAATACCCATTGCGATTACTAGCAACAAACCAAACAAGCCCTAAGACTATCGCTCTAAACCACTTTTAATTTAGTAAACAAGCTGACATTGTATGTGTTATGAGTAATGCTACAACCACTTGCAATTTACAAAAAATAAACCACACAATGACATGGCAATGATGTGTAAGTGAGTGATTGGTTTAATGAAAGAGAAGAGAGAGAAACTTTAAGGGCCCGTTTGGTTTGTAGGTGGGTTTAGGATTAGGATTTAGATTTGGATTATTTGGATTAGGATTTGGATTTGATGTAGGAGAGAGAAATTTTATTATAAAATAAATAATTATTATTTATAATTTGACAAATTATTTAAAATTAAAATTTACTATTAGAAAAAAATAACAAATAAAAGATAAGTGGTGGGGATGAAAGTTTGGCCCACCTATATAGGAACAAGACAAAAGAAATAGATGGTGTGTCTTGTAATACTACCACTTTAGTCAGGATTTATACATGCGAGATTTTTAGGACTCAACCCAAAACCAAAGGACCACCAAACAATTACTTTTTACCATCATCCCTTGGACCCACATCAAAAACAGTCAACCAAACGCACCCTAAGAAAATGCACCAACCAATAAGTGACATCTCATTATGTGGATTTTTTGTGGATGTTTTTGTGTGAGTGTAGCATTCCTCATGTGTTATTACATTATTCATTCATAACACAAATGGTAAAATAGTGAGGATCAGTTAGTAATGGCTGTGGTAAAAACAACTATTATGCATGTTGCATTAAAAGGTAAAAAAGATATACGCGTAAAATAGTTTGGTTGAAATTAATTGTAATATATACTAAAAGGCAATAGTAAATGCCGTTGAAAGAATATGTATTACGGAGTGATTATGAAGGTGATCTTTTGTGTCATTGGATGTTGGAGTATAACGAGGCTACAAAAACCCGTGCGTTGCACCGATTGGTTAAGGGTTGAATATATACGTGTTTTTTACGTAATATTGTATGCAAGTAGTTACAAATAGGTTATTAGCCATTTTAAAAATTATCATGTATTACTCAAAAAAGTTTCTCCAATAAATGATGCATATGTTGCAAAAAATAAATGGTATGAAATTGAAGTTTCATGTTGTATCCGAATCCAAAAAATAACACAAACAACTTCGTATTCTTTCACCATTAATCAACTTCAAATATTTTACAACTGTTCACTATAGCTCAACCTCATATGTTTCCCAAATGTACTGGGAAGGGAAACCAAGTTTAGAGGAGTATTTGTTTGGTCCAACATTATTTCTACGTAAGATAAGCTTTACAACTATATTATGGCTTTTAAAATAATGTTCATGAATCACTACGTTTAGCACACGCGCGCCTTTATAACCCAAATTGCGAATATGCTTTCTTTTTCACCTTTATGAGCTATAGTGACAGTAACGGGCACCTCCAAGATGAGTTTTGATTAAGTTTTCCTGGATAATTCAATTACAGTGACTATTGTGGTTCCATTTTTCATACAAAATTTATTATATATCCATTGCAAGGTTTATAACTTATCAATTGTTAGAGATTCTAACATTTTCAAAAGCAAGTAATACAATATACCCGTGTATTTGTGAAATCGTAATATGTTTGAAAACAGTATTGGATATGATTGTTACCAAAATCTAAACAGGTTCCAATGTACTTTAATATCAAAGCATTCAAATTTGTTCAATATAGACCATTTTCTTAATACATTATTCTCTTCTTCTTATGTTATAAACAGTTTCGATGTATCAACCCGTGCGATGCACCGATTGTGTCTAATATTTCATAACTAAATGTTTGGTACTAATTAGGTTCCTATTATTTTAGATAGTTATTTAACTTTAAAAGAGTACATGTGAAGAGGTTTTTTGGAAGATGTTATATTTAAATGAGGCTTTTCATATGTAATATTTTAATATTAGTAAGTTACATAAATTATTTGTTTCCTATTTATTTGATACTTTTGTCATAGTGAGATATAAAATCATTTGTTTTTTGATATATTTTGTTTTGAATGGCTAATTTCGAGTTGTTAGAGAATGTAATGAATGTTGTTGGTTCTTCAAAATTGCATAATTAGCGAAGAAGCATACCATGATAGCAAACATGGAAGCTTATGGTGCTAATGGGGTTGCTTTGGAGTCACTCGATTGAACTCTTGCTTATGTGTCCAATGACACCCATACCGAGCACTCTTTCTGCGGTGTAACCACTAAAGTACATATGTGCTAAGAAAATAACAATCATATTGTCATTTGTCAAGTTTGCAATTTCCATGTCTAGGAGACCGATAAACATGGATTAAGGCATGTGAAATAACCAAAGTTTTTGGAACCCTTTCGTTATTGTCATAAAAGTCAAACACATAGGGTGTGTTTGGGGAGGGCATATGGGGCTTGGGCTTCTAAAATAAGCAGGCTTATAAAATAAGTCTCGTTTGTCATGCGGCTTATGAAATCATAAGCCCCTAAAAGGGACTTAAAACTTTAGCCCCATAAAAGGGGCTAAAAACTTTAGCCCGAGGCTTATGAACCATAAATTACATATTTACCCACAAAAATATCTAACATATACCATAAAACTCATTTAATTATATCATTTTTAGTAGTTTTGTAATAATAAGCCCTAGCCCCAGCCCATTTGCCAAACAAGTCTACAAAAATACAAATTTCAACTTCGGCTTATAATAAAAGCCCTAGCCCCAGCCCCAGCCCCAGCCCCAGCCCCAGCCCAAGCCCCAGCCCCAACTCCAGCCCCAGCCAATTGCGCCAAACATACCCATATATTTGCTTTTATCATTGTATCATTTGAATTTTGTCCTATGGAACCAAATATATTATAATAACATATATTTTACTAAAATTTGTTAAATGAATTGTTGCAAACTGGTGAGACATGAAATGAAGTTACTATACAAAGATTTAATGCAAAATGCATGGTACGCTAGGTTCTCATGAGACAATAAAGAAGTGTCTCTTAGACCTGCAAAAATAGATGCAACTGCCATCACAATCGGTCTTGTAATAAACGTTGCTACCATTGTATAACACTAGTGAGTTTCCACATGCTATAAGCTTCGGTTGTGAAGCCATGAACAAATGTTGAGCAAGGACAACAGTCATTAGAAAGAGGTTTAATCTTGAGGTTGAATAACATTAATCATTCTTAACCAAGTGCTACTTACCTGCAAGAAGCAAGAGCCTAACTCAATCATTTTCAAAATTTTCTTTAACATCTCTGGTGATCTAGGAAACTGAATGGCATTCGGTTCTTTTATGCTTGCCAGCTTTCTCATTATCCGTCCTGCATGCTTCTACTGATTGTTCAAATACGCCTGTTCAATTTATGTGTCTTATTTGACTCATTTATATTGGGTAATATCTCAAATGAAATTTTCTTTATTAATGCTAGGATTGAGAACATCCAAACATATGTCAGCAACTAAAATAGGCATTTAACTAAAAAAATAACTTGGAAGATCAGCAACTTTGAACACCAAAACCATTATCACCTATCATCTATTTGAGTAACATCATACGTATTCAAATTGACATGCTTTTTTGTTCAATCATCCTAAAGAATTCATCAAATATGACCATACAGAAACATAAAAAAAATATACATACATATGAAATCATATTTTGATAATCACCATCATGAATTTATAACTAATGTAAATAATCTCTAATCTACATATTCCTACTCACATCAAAATCACCAGATACCATTTTTACTCATCTGTTTCATATGCAACTGATTATCATATTAGAGCTGTGTATATTGCTAAAAAAAGAAAATGAGCTTTGTGTGATACTTATCCGTTGAATTTCATTGCCATTTTAAATTTTCATCTACCTGCAAAAGAAATTAACAAAAGAAGTATAACCACATAATAACATTTATAAATAATGTAGATTATTAAACAATGTATATAACAATATGGGTAAAAATTGAAAGATTAATTACCAGATGCGTGCAAGCACACTAACTTCTGAAACCTTACAGCTATCTTGATTGTGTTTACTGACTGACATTTAAGCAATTTCGAAAGACTCATTCAAGCGATGCCACTACTGTCATGTTTTACTCATTTGGTTGCTGGTATGATATTTAACATTTTCACCTTTTATACCTACCACAGGTGAAGAAAAACTCCCTGGTCACGATTGTAAAATGGCAGGTCTTGTTCCAACATATTTTGTATGTTAGACAATTATGAGAACTGTACGTATAAAGTGGTAGCAGCAAGTAATTTTCAATTTATTGTATTCTACAATAAAAAACAAACCATATTAGAAACTATGCCATGGCTATAAGGAAAGTTGGGTGACTTGGATGCATAAGTCAATTGTATTTATACTTATAAGTCTACCTTTGAACATCTTGATCATCAATGCGGAATGGTTAGCATGTAGTTACATTACACTATAACAAAAATATAAATTAAGGTGATACAAAGAGAGTCTTTAAATACCTTTCAATAACATCATATTTAGGATAAGCCAGCTTAATCAAAAGACCTGGTAATCGTGCGGCAATCTGGGACCACCTACAGGAATTCAAAAGATAGTTTAGTTAATAGACATATATTGCATAATTTTATTACACGTAAAATACTGTATTAATGCATGGAGGTTGGCTTCAGTTGTAAACATACTACTGAAATAGACAGTGGAGTGTCTTCAACTTGTGTGAAGGAGTATATATAGCTCAAAGAAGAAGTTGAAGGAGTTAAACAATGAATATGGTTTGTCATACTTTAACCCTTTTGTTTTCCATAACTGCATGATTGTGGACATGTGTGCTTGAATTGAAGAGACCTTTTCTATTATGTAAGATACGAAAAGGTTCACATTAAAGATTAACTAATAATTGATAACAAACTAAAAGGCATAAACTAATTACAGCAACCCTTTTGCCTTCTGAGAATTGAAGGCTCGATTGTATTGAAAAGAGCTCTAAGAGATGGCTTCAAGTATGTTGTACCGTACATGATTTTGTGCACAAACCCTCTTGCACATTAAATTAAGGGGTTCAACTTTATAGTATTATAGATGTGACACTGCCATGTATCAACGCATGATTGGTTGGTTTGTTAATGACAACGGAATGCTACAGTAGTTTAACAACAGTACACCTTGTTTCCCTTTTAGAATATGCATTATTGTTTGTACTTTCACAACTGTTTGTTACTGTTGCAAGTAGGGGTGAGCATCGATCCCGGACCAGACCGGACCGCCAAGACCGAGGACCGAATTAGCCAAAAAGCCTAGACCGAGGACCGGACCGAATGTGGTCGGTCCGGTCCGGTCCGATCTCGGTCGGTCCGGTCCAACAAGGCCAAAATAGTCGGTTTGTGGTCTGGACCGTACCGGACCAGACCGAGGACCGAATTAGCCCAAAAGCCTAGACCGAGGACCGGACCGAATGTGGTCGGTCCGGTCCGGTCTCGGTCGGTCCGGTCCGTTCGGGTCGTTTGCTAACCCCTAGTTGCAAGTAACACACGCCCGTTTCTTTTTTACTAAAATCAATCATTTTAATTGAAAATCGTATTTATTTATTAAATTTTTTTCTATATATTATATTAAAAAAGAAATTATGCACTCGATCATTTTTAGCGTTAGTTACTTTCCCTAAAAACATGTTAATTTCAATGATGGGTTCGAACATTGAATGTGTGGAAAACTAGAATGGGGGGTTGAATAGTTTTACCGATTAAAACTTCGTTTTAAAATATTTAGATCGACTTATGTCAATCTATTCAAATATGTATGTTGGATGTTGATAGATAAGTATGTAAATATGTAATGTAAAGGTAAAGAGTAAGAAACACAAAACCACGACACGAGTGTTTATAGTGGTTTGGCTACAAGGACACCTTCCTTGCCCTACTCCACTCCCCGAGTCAACTACTCGAGAGTTCGTAAGCACTACACAACACAAACTCCTTATGGCGGAGAAGCCTTCACAGCGTCGCCTACTCTTTTTCTGGTACAAGGTTAGACATCGGGTTCTTCCACGAGGTAGAACCAAACCTATCACAACATCGCCCACACTTTATCCGGTACAAGGCTAGATATTGAGTTCCATTACAAAGGAGGAACTACTACCCAACACTACACAACACCTATCCCAAAGGAGACCCACTCCTTATTACAACATCATCAAGGATATCAATATCCTTGGACACAACCTATTTATATTTGTACATTGATGCACCATATCGATTGTACACCCTTAGCATCTTTCACTAATGCCCTTGACACGATCTTTTAGCACCTTTCACTAATGCCTTCGACTTGACTCTTTTGGCACCCTTCACTAATGCCTTCGACTTGCTTTTGGCATCCTTTACTAATGCCTTTGACACGGACGTTCAACACCTTTCACTAATGCCTTCGTCTTGACCCGTTTGGCATCCTTCACTAATGCCTTTGACACGAACGTTCAGCACCTTTCACTAATGCCTTCGTCTTGACCCTTTTGGCATCCTTTACTAGTGCCTTCAACACAACACTTCTAGAGAGGAAGAAAGAACTATCAACAAGAGAACTTTAGTAGTCTTGATGATGACGAAGCTAGGCTGTAACACCCCCAAAATATCGCAGCGGAAGATTGTGTCACTGGGGTGCTACTTCATAATACAAAATACAAGTTATAGAAAACGACCTCTAAATGAGACGTTTTGAAAAGTTACCATTCGATTGATAAATTCAGAGTTACAAACATGAGGTTCCAAAGTATAATACATAAATATTTACAAAATGTTTCGAATGGTAAATGATAAAAGCGTAAGTCTTCAAAATATGTCGTGCGACTCTATGCTTCAAACTTTAGCTATCGCCTTATGACCTGAGATAAACATGCTAAAAAGTGTCAACACAATGGTTGGTGAGTTCATAGAGTTTGTTTAACATGTAAGCCTTTAAAGAATGTTCACACAGCAAAGGCATTGTAAATCCACTCAGTTCCAAGTTTCGCCCATACAAAACTTGCAACCTGTGTGTTTACAAAGCACTGCTAAAATATAGTATGTCAATCATGTATGCATGTATCATAGTAGTAAAAGGTATAAATGTTACCACAAGGGTCTTCCAACAACTTAATTTTGAGCCACTAAGTTGAATAACGCAATTAAGTATAATACACTCAAGAATAACGCAAATAAGTTTAACACAATCATGTATAACGCAATCAAGTAAAATGTTTTGAGTATTTGTAAAAGTAAAAGCAAGTAGTTGAGCATGTATCTCCCCCAAAAGTTTGTAAATAATTAATAGAAAGTGGGGCTATGAAAACTCACGGTAATCCTTAAAAGTTTAGAGTACTTGTGAAAGTAAAAATAAATATAGTTGAGAATGTATCTTCCCAAAAAGTAATTCAAAACATATAAAAGTATGGGCTATGAAACTCACCTTAATAAAGGTGGTATCAAATGTATAACGAATCGATGGATAAGCCGAGAAACCTCTACGTGCAACCTAGAATATGATGTTGTGTCTTAGGTTCTAAAATAAAGATGTGAATGTATAAACATGCTTATATAGTCATTACATCAATTGTTCTTGGATACTTAACGTTTGTAAAGTCGTATAAGTGTTTAAGTCTAGTTTGAGATTTTCATTTATTTAAGTTTTCCCGTCTAAATCTACCTGTTATTTATAAACCGTAAATGATCACGACTCGGTTTTTACGTATTTGGAAAGGTAATTTAATGTAATAAAAAGATTAGTAGGTCCTACGGCACCAGAAATTATTTAACTAATGTGAAATTACCAATTTACCCTTGAATGTACTAGTTATTTCAATCAAAAGCAAACTGTCTCACAGTTTTGGTCATAAGTCGAGTTCTACAACTCCGCTCAATGCACGGCCAGCGGCCACGTTCAAGTTATGGTGTTAGCTAAAACTTTTATTCTTTGACCAACAAGGGGTTATATGCAATTTTTATGAGTTTTAGGTGTTTAAAATATGTTGCTTAGTTTTGGACACGTTTTGCCGTTTTGGCTCTAGTTTATTCATCGGGATGAGTTACGGCACGAGCCACCCGGAGAAACGACCACAAGACATCGATCTATAATACTATGTTTTTACCTAAGTTTCTCAGACCATGAATGTTTCCTAGTAGTTCCATTTATACCCTCCTGTCCAGTTTCTGTTTTGCAATATAAGTCCTTACGATGTTTCTAGTGTTTTAGTCCGATTATCCAAGCGTAATCAAGTATAATAAGCATATAGAACATATTAAATACATGTAATACTAATATTTACAGAAATAAAAGGTAAATATAGGAGTTTGCTTACAATCCTTGTGATGAAATTTAACTAGAATCATGAATCAAGATCACTAAACCTATGTTTGTAACACAAAACCCTAGCTTTCAAATCTTTTCACCACCTTGCAAACCCTTTATTAACACTTGCTAATCTTTGTAAAAAACTCCTAACCACAGCCCCTAATCACCTTGTATAGCTCTTAATACAACCATGGAATCACCAAATAAACTTAAGATTCATGTAGGGAATACTAAGGCCTTGAACTTTGTTGTGTTACTTGTAGGTTGAAGATCAAAGATGAATTATGTTGGTGATTGTGTATGTTCAGTTATGGAGAGGATAAAAGAAAGATGATTATGTGTTTTTGATGAAATGAGATGATAAGTAAAGACTTGAAGAGTTGGTGTAAGACTTTGCTTAGGTATAACACTTGTAAAGTTAGGTGCTAAGTTAAAAGGACACATGTATAAGCCTTAGTGAATAAGTAAACCCTATGTGTCATATATTTCATCATAATTTCGACCTAGGGCAGATTTGAAGTGATGATATCAATTCTTGATATTATCTTGTGTTTACGGAGTGTCGTTTGGTCCAGGTAATTGCTAACTGTAAGCCGTTAAGTCATAAAACTTAAAACCGGGTATCTTAAAAATATGAAACTTATAAAAATGTTAAAACTTATTAATATAACTTATCTTAGCATATTAAATGAGTGATAAGTTTGACGGAGCACGTAAACGCTGTTAAAACCTAAAATGGTAGGATATTTAAGGAGAGAATTTCAACTTGACTTCTCTTAGTGAGATATTTTGTAGGTATTTAACTATGTATTAACTAAATAATATCTAGTTGATGACTAGGTATATGACTTGGAAAGGTAAATTAAAATGTATTAGTCAAAATGTGGTTGCGGGTATCGGGAGTGAATAGTAAAAGTGAATAGTGAAAATGAATAGTAACCCGAAAATGCAAATTGTTACATATGCAACTCATGGACTTGAGTTTGCACAACTTCAAGAGGTGGTGATCTCGCCTTTAATAGGAACCTAGAGAATCACACAAAAACAAACACAAACTACATAGAAAGATCATTTGGATATGAGGTTAGAGAGTTTACAATACTAGGAGAAAGTATGGGTGGAAGTAGCAACTTGCAATGAAGAAATGACTCACTATTTATAGACAAAAACATGCTACTGTTCCACGGATCCCTTGCTTGAGGGATCCGTCTAGTGTATTACTAGGGATCCGTAAGACGCTCCCCCTAAAGTGGGTTGTGGGTCATGGATCATGGGTTGTAGGATTTGATCCATGGGTATCCAAATAGATATAATGTATCTAGAAGATGCAATGCATCTAGTCAATGGATCATGGATAATACCCATTATGACTTATGTATGATGTCATGCAATGGGTCATGGGTTATGGATTATGCTCCATGGGTATGGGTCATGGACTTTGGGTTTTACCCAACTACATTCAATGTATTAAGTCAATGGGCCAAATACTTAAACTTCTACCAATTCTATTACCCATTATAATACATACTAAGTATGTATATATTTACCCAATATGTAAACACTAGTTGTTATACATATGCATTACTATAACATGAAAACACTATTACCTGTTTAGTGATTTATATGAAAATGTAAGTGTGTTAGTAAACTATTGGGTCAAACCATTTACGTATTTTATTTGTTTCGTTAAAATGATTTTACGTTTGTTATCAACAAAACATCAGAAGATTTTAAAATATAAATAAACGTTTTTACGGCTTATTTGTATTAACAGAATGTATCGAAATACATTGGATATTAAATTTTTCAGCTGAACACTTAAGTATATTCGGATCCAAAAATTATGAGCCCAATCCAAAATTTATTTGATATATTATTTAAGCTCATTGATCTAAAGATTTTCGGATCAATCCCAATCCACTCTTGCTTAGAACCTGGTCCAATAGGAATATCAAAAACTAAACGGGCCCATTCCGGATCCAATCCAACACTTACAACTGATAACCCAGTTCTTCATAAGTCAAATATGACTCATTTGACTCAAACCCTAAAACACGTACTTGTTGTTTCTTCTGCCTACCACACCTACTTTCTCTCCCCTATCTCATCTACTTTTCTTCTCTACACCCATCCAAACTCATCTCACAACTCAGTCATCAATCAAAATCAAATATTTTAACATACGAACATAAACCAAACACCATAATTAGTGTCTTCTCCATTCTTTCATCAAAAGCGAACACAAAAAAAAACCTTATATATTTCTGTTCGAATAATTAAACTTACAAAAGATTCAAGATATCACAAGTTCAAGATCTTTGAAAAATGGTCTCGGGTAGGTTCTTCAATTTTTTTTCGTGTCTTGTTTTGGTATTTGAACGAACCAAAGAAAGAAAATAATAGACTTTTTATATTTCATTTCTTTTTGTTTCGGATATTAAGGAAGGTAAGCTTGAACATGGTCTTGGTTGTGGTTTACCTTCATTCATCATCAGTCTCTGTTTTGTTTTTGGACATGGTGATAACATCAAATAGTCCTGAATATTAAGTATCAATTTCCCCCGTTAATGCTCGTTATTTATATCATTTATATGGATTTACGCTTGTTTTCCATTGTTTTACACTTTCAGGTAAATTGCGAGCATTGGAGATAAAGACACGCGGAAATGGAAACGTTACTAAGGATTTATCACAGTATGCTTATTTTGAAGAGGTTACGGCGTAACTCGTCTCTCACATTATGCCGTAACTATTGCGTGACCCTGAAGTCCAACTCATCAAGAGGTTACGGCGTAACTCCTTCCAAAGATTACGACGTAACTCCATTAGGTCAAAAGAGGTTCCACGCCGCTGATACTTACGCTGTAACTACTGCATCACTTACATGTAACATGGTTTATTGAAGACTACGGCGTAACCACGTATTAGGTTACGCCGTAACTAGCAGATCTAGTGCATTTACGGAGGTTACGGTGTAACTCATCTTTTGGTTACGCCGTAATCCAGACCTGGCCTATAAATACCCCACGAATTCCAGAATTTCTAATCATCCCATTCCACACACAATACTCTGAGAACGTGGGAAAATACTCAAGGAAGGTCTAGGGAAGCATACGGAGCTGTTTCCAAGGGAGAAGTCACACCATTACGATAAGCTTTAGCGTTTATTATTTTTACTTTCAATTCATGTATTTCGTACCTTTGAATATTGAATTGATGTGCATGATTAATATGAGCGGCTAAGCACCCTTTGGTGCTAGCCTAGTTATGATTCCTTAATTGTTTTGTTTGCGTTTACCTTTACTTTCGTACAATTATTTCTAAGTGTATGCATGCATAGTTCTTTGGTAGTCACCCCTGGTTCGGTAGTTTTGAATGGCGGTAGAGGCCAATTGCCTAGGAGATATGACCAACTGACCCTAGGTGAGCGGACTGAGACGGGAAGGGTAAGATATGACCAACTGACGACCCTTTCTACTTGTGCTATTTGACCCACTGATCACATATCGTTTGGATGAACTTAAGAATTAGGGGTGTAGTGTCTAAGCTCCTAACGGCCGGGCACTCACTATTTAGAATCTAGCATGTAGCAGTACTTAATGACTCGGCTTAGGGGACCAAGAACAACAGGACTTATGACGGTGCGCCTAATTTCTCATGTGGTGGCATCTTTGCTGATAGGTTAGGGCGAATTGACCAAATGCTGTCCTCTAGAATTTGACCCCACCTGAAGTAATTGGAAGTAGGTAGACGTAGACATAACTAGTTAGGAGGATTAACTAGGTTAGCACCACTATTCCTCTATTGATTTCCCTTCTACCATTTATTTGCTTTTATATTCTGCATTCGTAGTTTAATTAATTAAAACCTTATCAAACAATTTATATTCTGTGACAATTAGACTTAGTAATTATCCGACACACATAGCTCTTGGGACGACCTCGGCTTTACCATTTACTACACTACACATGACCGGGTACACTGCCCGTTAGTGCATTAGGGTAGACCATAGGTATAGCGAGACACTATAAATAATAAGACCTGGTCAGTAAAACATGCATCAAGTTTTTGGCGCCGCTGCCGGGGAGCTATATTAGGATTAATATTAAGTCTTTCATTTCATATTTAAACTTTTCTCACGATCATATTTCAAGTTTTCAGGTACCATGGAAGTGGTTAACATCGATGACCTCACTCTTGAGGAATACTTGGTGTTGATTAGAGCTGATCAAGGGCCGGGTCTCGTAATACCGGCAATCGGAGCGGATGTTCGTTTCGAGATTAAAGACCAATTTATGAGGGAGCTTTGCGCTAACCCTTTTTCAGGAAACAGGGACGAAGACGCATATGAGCACGTTGAAAATGTCCTATACATCGCTAGCCTTTTCAACATTCCGGGCGTGTGTCATGATGCTGTTATGCTCAGGGACGAAGACTCTAACTGGAGCAGCAAGAAGATGGATCGAAAGATTGCCCACCGGGGCAGTTAATACTTGGGCGCTACTTAAGAAACACTTTATCCAAAGATATTGCCCACCATCAAAGATTTCTAATCAACTCTTGGAGATCCACAATTTCAAACAAGAAGAAGACGAAACTCTGTATCAAGCTTGGGACAGATACAACGATCTTCTTTATAAGTGTCCTACCAACGATCTTAATAACCAGCAGAAGGTCAATATTTTCTACAAAGGAATAAATATAATTACAAGACAGATGCTGGATTATCAATTACCTATCCCGAATATGACTCCTACTACGGCAATTGAAGCCATTCAAAAAATGGCGGACCATTCTAAAAAATTGCACGACAGTGGAAGTAAAAGAAACCAAGATGGAAGTTTCGACGGAATTGCTGCAATCGCTAGAAGAATTGAAAGCCTCAGTCGAGATATGCTGGAAGTCAGAGAAACCGTTCATGCAATTCAAGTAGGGTGTGAAAACTGTGGTATGGGACATTTGACGAAAAATTATCCTCATACGGACACAGAAATAATTGAGGAAGCTAAATATGGGGAGAATCGACCTTTTTACGGAGATAGTCGAAATAATAGCAGTTATCGGGGAAATTACAATCGTCGGCCTAATGGAGAAAGAAGGCCCAATCTTGAGGATACAATTAATAAATTCCTGGAAACTTCGGCCCAGAAACAAGAAGAACAAAATATTTGGTTGAAGGGTTTCCAGGAAAACACTAATAAAAATCTTTCAAGTCACGACGAAACCCTAAAAAATCTTGAAGTAATGATTGGAAAACTCAGTACGGAGATTGATGGGGTCGAACTTAACGAAGCCAAGCGTAAGGAGGAATGCAATGCTATTTTCACCAATGATTCTCAGGAGGTGATTGAGGAATGTATAATCGACAAATTAGAACTCATGAATATCGACCAACAGGAAGAGTTACGCCGTAACTACTTCCCTGAGTTCCGGCGTAACCATGCCCCAGCAGGTAGGCCCAGGTTAGGGTCGAGTTTATTCTTTGTTAAGGATATTAGTGCTAGAGGGTTAGTCATTCCGTGTTCTGCTGATAATATTGATATGTTGGGGATAATTGATTTTGGGTCTAGTGTAAACATCATGCCTCTATCCATATTCCTAAAACTGCAAATTGTCCACCTTTGGGAAACAGATTTAAAGATTGCATCCACTACTGAAACTATGATTACCCCGTTAGGTATTACAGGAGGTACGTGTGTTAAAGTCGATAAATTTACTTCAGCCCCTGAGTTTGTGGTAGTAGATGGTATAAAAGGAAAAAAGGAACATTTGATTCTTGGTTTGCCATTCCTTGAAACGTTAGCACGCTACGGAGGAGTCTATGGAGATATAGTGGAATTCAAGTTAGATAAAACCTTGAGCCTTGAGCCTGACGAAATTGTTATAAAGGAACCACCAAAGATAGAATTAGATGACTCTGATAGATTTCCACCTTCGGATTTTAGACATTTGCAGGACTCCGAATCTAGTGACAATGAAGATGATGAGGAAGAAACCCCGTTTTTCGTACCCAGTTACGTTGTAAAAGGAAGAGTTCACTGCTGTGCTCCTTTGGTTGAGGAAACCAGAGTGATATTTCCCACATGTTCCCTTTTCCAAAAAGGATGTAATGGAGGGGGGAGTATTTCATTTGGAGGATTGATAAAGCTGCAAAAGTCTGGTGGTGCTGGGAAAAAGATGAGGATATCAAACAAAAGTGGTTACAACAACGTAGTGTTTTTAGCGAATGGTTCTCCGATATTGACTGGACAATTCATTTTTGTGAACCAGCCATGATGCACGACAATTACACCATAGCATGGCCTACATGCAACCCAAATCGCAAGATCTGCGATGGAGGAGAATACCCTAAACCTAAATGGCTCGAACGTAAGGAGTGGGCATGTTTTGACGAAGATAAAAGGAGCAATGTAGGGTACAGAGGGATCTCCTTTGAGAATTGGTTACAAGTAAAGTTTGGGTATGATAAAATTGATGAGGAGAAAAAGGCCAGGTTTCGTTTCGAGTTGGCACAAGCTAATTTTTTGCGAAAAAGATGCGCCATGACTCGGTATGTTTCGCCACATGTTTGGGACCAGCCTTATTCGACGAAAGATATTGAGGAAGTTGGGGATGCTCAAAGGCCCCCATAGGAACACCGCGGCTCTGAGTCTAACTTAAAGACTCGTTAATAAAGAAAAGTGCTCTTTCGGGAGACAACCCGAATTATCCCTTTCTTTTGTTTTTATTTCCTTTCTGTTGGGTTTTGTGTTTTCTAACCGTTTTTGCAGGAGACAATGAAGTAATTACTGCTGCAGTTGCTGATCTGAACAGAGTTACGGCGTAACTCGTCTTGGTGATTACGCCGTAACCAACATTTTAGCAGCAGAATTCTTGACGCATTACCAACTACGGCGTAATACCATCTCAGTGGTTACACCGTAACCATTCGCTTCTTAGCTCATACCAGGTTTTGCAAGTTACGGCGTAACTCTCTTATTAGAGTTACGACTTAACTCTCCTCTGCATTAATTCTTTCATTTTAAAACACAGTAACCTTGTATTAGTTTTTAAATGAACTTTGTGGGTGTGTTCCCTGTAAACCCTCACGAGACTTCACTCGTCCACTTGGGACACCAAGTGGTTTAAAAGGCTTGTTGCATTCGCTAAATGCAACCGTGATTCCTTCGAAAGTGAGTTAGGTTTGTTTTTCATTTTTTTTTCTTTTTAGAATTATGCTTGTCGGTATTGTGATTTCAGGGACTGAAGTTTGCTCATGACGCTTTAACGAAGGCACGATCCTTTCTCGTGGGCCTTCTTCTTTTTGGAGCAAAATTCAGGGAAGTTCTCGCTCTAATTCTACCTTTCTCTTCACCTTTATTTTAATGCCTAGTACAAAAGGGACTTTGTACAATTCAAGTGGGGGGACGGGAGTAGAATTATATCTTGAACTTTATTTCGCCCTCTTTTTTCTAGTTTATTTTGAAAAATTATGCCATTTTTTATATTTTGACATGTTTTTCCGAACCTAACTAGATTAGACCTTAGCCGAGCACATACAACCCTTGATATTACATGGTGATATTAGCCTTATCCGTTTCCTATATTTTACCCAAATCCACGAAATTATGAGTGTGCCGGTAGCTTGTAAACTTTAGAACTTGGCCTTTGCATCATTTCGAGACCATAGACGAGGTATGTTGAGTTAGCTCGATGTATTTGGACTTTTCAGTTTTAGAAGGCAGTATTATAGGATTATCACCCAAACAGCCTACCATTGTGAGTCTATCGATTAGTCACCTCGACTTTTCGACCCCCATGTGAAACCCTTTTGTTGCACTCCCCTTTAGTGCAAGATACCCCTAGATACACCCTTCTAAGCCATTCCTTTTATTTTGTCACCCCAATATATTGTTTCGTTACACCCTTACACCTTAGCCTACCCTGTAGTCTTTATTTGTAATTGGTAAGTCATCATTTGCCTAAGTTCAAGGTTCGAGTGGAAAGGTTCGGAAATCACGCTTTCATCGACAACAATTATGAAGATCATTGAAGACCCCCCGAATTCCCTTTGTTCATCTCAAGTGGGGGGATGTTATGTTATCAGTTATGATTCAAAAAAAAATCGAAAAAAAAAAATAGTTGATTCAGTTATGATTTTGTAAAGTGCAATGTTATAAGCACTATAGTATGAGCTTTATTGTTTAGTATCGAGGAGGCCACCTCGGTCACATTTGAAGATTGGAGTTGGAGTAATACCAACTGAAGAAGAAAAGGTAGTGTGCCCATCACGACGTCCTCTAATGACACATCTACCTTGCATTTCATGATCCGGTCTCTAGACTTCTAAGCTTGAACTTTGGGCGGACGGTAAGTGGTGATGACTTAGTTATAGATATAGACTACCTGCTTGTTTTTCATTTTACACCAATTATACATCCCATGTCTTATCATACCCTTTAGTCATGAAGCATGTCTAGGTGATGCAGCGAGCAATCTTTGGTGTCTTGGCCATGGATTTGCTCATGTATCATTGATTTTGTCCACTTCGCCGTGACATGTTAGTAATGACGAGTCACCCCTTAACCTTTGTCGTATCTACCCATATTGCCTTCGAGAATTGTTTAGCCCTTAACTCCAGTGGTGGAGATTTGTGTAACCGCCAAGCTTATAATAGAATACATGCTATGACTGTGTGATTGAGTGATCACCCCGAAATTGACACTTAGAATAGTTGAGAGATTTGAGTGTTTGTTTCCCTTTCACGAGGTGTTCGGATTTGTTTTATTCTAGCATAAGGGATTTGTAAATTCATATTTTCCAGGTTTTGGAAGATATCTTTTTAGGAATCTATCTAATAAGGTCTACTTGAGGGCAAGTAGAGTTCAAGTGGGGGGATATTTGATAACATCAAATAGTCCTGAATATTAAGTTTCAATTTCCCCCGTTAATGCTTGTTATTTATATCATTTATATGGATTTACGCTTGTTTTCCATTGTTTTACACTTTCAGGTAAATTGCGAGCATTGGAGCTAAAGAGACGCGGAAATGGAAAAGGTTACTAAGGATTTATCACAGTATGCTTATTTTGAAGAGGTTACAGCGTAACTCGTCTCTCACATTACGCCGTAACTATTGCGTGACCCTGAAGTCCAACTCATCAAGAGGTTACGGCGTAACTCCTTCCAAAGATTACGACGTAACTCCATTAGGTCAAAAGAGGTTCCACGCCGCTGATACTTACGCTGTAACTACTGCATCACTTACACGTAACATGGTTTATTGAAGACTAAGGCGTAACCACGTATTAGGTTACGCCGTAACTAGCAGATCTAGTGCATTTACGGAGGTTACGGCGTAACTCATCTTTTGGTTACGCCGTAACCCAGACCTGGCCTATAAATACCCCACGAATTCCAGAATTTCTAATCATCCCATTCCACACACAATACTCTGAGAACGTGGGAAAATACTTAAGGAAGGTCTAGGGAAGCATACGGAGCTGTTTCCAAGGGAGAAGTCACACCATTACGATAAGCTTTAGCGTTTATTATTTTTTTTACTTTCAATTCATGTATTTCGTACCTTTGAATATTGAATTGATGTGCATGATTAATATGAGCGGCTAAGCACCCTTTGGTGCTAGCCTAGTTATGATTCCTTAATTGTTTTGTTTGCATTTACCTTTACTTTCGTACAATTATTTCTAAGTGTATGCATGCATAGTTCTTTGGTAGTCACCCCTGGTTCGGTAGTTTTGAATGGCGGTAGAGGCCAATTGCCTAGGAGATATGACCAACTGACCCTAGGTGAGCGGACTGAGACGGGAAGGGTAAGATATGACCAACTGACGACCCTTTCTACTTGTGCGATTTGACCAACTGATCACCTATCGTTTGGATGAACTTAAGAATTAGGGGTGTAGTGTCTAAGTTCCTAACGGCCGGGCACTCACTATTTAGAATCTAGCATGTAGCGGTACTTAATGACTCGGCTTAGGGACTAGGAACAACAGGACTTATGACGGTGCGCCTGATTTCTCATGTGGTGGCATCTTTGCTGATAGGCTAGGGCGAATTGACCAAATGCTGTCCTCTCGAATTTGACCCCACCTGAAGTAATTGGAAGTAGGTAGACGTAGACATAACTAGTTAGGAGGATTAACTAGGTTAGCACCACTATTCCTCTATTGATTTCCCTTCTACCATTTATTTGCTTTTATATTCTGCATTCGTAGTTTAATTAATTAAAACCTTATCAAACAATTTATATTCTGTGACAATTAGACTTAGTAATTATCCGACACACATAGCTCTTGGGACGACCTCGGCTTTACCATTTACTACACTACACATGACCGGGTACACTGCCCGTTAGTGCATTAGGGTAGACCATAGGTATAGCGAGACACTATAAATATTAAGACCTGGTCAGTAAAACCTGCATCAGATGGTCTCTACTTGAAGAGTGAAATGACAATGATTTTAGGATAGAAACTGATTTGTATTTTGTTGTTAGTAAAATGGCAATGTTGTGTAACAAGTTTTTTATTTTCTGTGGACTGAGTTATCGATCGAGACCACAAACGGTTCGTGAGTTTTGTAGCTGACCGACTGATTGGGACATTTGGCTCGCAGTGGCGGCGAGTTAGCAGTATACCGGTCTAAGTATTTGGCTTAGTAGCTTCATTAGATTGTAAATTCTGGTTAAATAGTTGTATTATTTTGGTGAAAATGTATTTTTAATAGTGTATTAATTGTATTAAATGAGTAGTGGTTTTTTTAGTTTTATTTGTGTTTTGTGTATTGTACAATAAGTATTATGACTTGTAAATTAAAACTAGGACGAGAGAGATGCATTCCTACATTATAAGTAGTACTAGTAGGGTACCCGCGTGCGGCGGCGGGTACCTGGAAATAAAATTTTCCTTTTAATCATGTATTTTAGTTTATTATGTTCTTTTTGACAATAAATTTACGGTTATCAAGAATTTTGTTTAGCCCGTGCCCGTTCGGGCTCGAGCCCGTTGACTCGTGCCTATTTGGCCGATACCCGTTCAGGCTCGAGCCCGTTTGGCCCGCACAAGTTCGGGCTTAAGCCCATTTTGCCCGTTGACCGTTTGGGCTTGAATATCTGTATAATGTGCTTTATTATTTGTATTAGTGACATTTAATGCAGGGTTCCCGCGTGTTGAGGCGGCTGATAGCCTGAATAAAAATATTCATGTGAATCATGTATTTTAGTTTATTATGTTCTTTTTGATAATAAATTTACGGATTTCAAGAATTTTGTTTAGCTCGTGCCCGCTCGGGCTCGACCCCGTTTGGCCCGTGCCCGTTTGGATCGTACCCGTTCGGGCTCGGGCCCATTTGGACCGTTTACCGTTTGGGCTTGAATATTTGTATAATGTTCTTTATTATTTGTATTAGTGACATTTTACTGCAGGAATTATGTTTAAGTTTTGTACAATATGCTTGATAATTTGTATTTCTTGTGTAAGAGGTGTTTTAATAACTGCATTAATTGTATTTATTGACCATTTAATTAATTAACTACATTAAGTATTTTGACCACATTAATAGTTCTTTGTATTTTGTACATTAAGCTTTAAGTCTTGTAAGTCTTAAAATTAAGATTGATGAGAAAGATCATTAATAGTGCATTATATATTGTACAATAGGCTTTGTATTTTGTAAGTCTTAATTTTAAGACCATGAGAAGAGAGATTCATTCCTCTATTATAAGTAGTATAGATTAAAGAAGCTATGCTTCACATACATCAATGATGGATTTTAATGGAGGGTTGCCGTTACTTAAAAAGTAGTAATTAAAAACATTGACCACTTTAATAGTGTGTTTTTTTAATATGTGCATTAAAGTTTTGTACATTATGCTTATTTTGTTGTAAGTCTGAAAATTATATGCATTAAAGTGTTGTACACCATGCTTAATTTCTTGTAAGTCTGAAAATTTTGAACTGTTCAGGACTTTAACAAAAACGTTGCTAACTCTTTTTGTATTAATATGTGCATTAATGTGGTGTTATTTTTTTAATATGTGCATTAATATGTTGTATACTATGCTTATTCGGTTGTAAGTCTAAAAATTATGTGCTTTCAAGTGTTGTACATCATGCTGAATTTGTTACAAATTTGAAAGTCTGAAAGTTTTTTAAAAGAGAGATGCATCCGTGTATTATAAGTAGTAGAGATATATGTAATCATTTCAGCACAAAAATAAATAAATAAATAAAAATAATTTCATACTAGTAATATTTTGGTTACTTTTTTCCATATCAATGAGTTTGTTGATAATTTAACTTTGTTTGTTGTAATGATACTAGTTTTGATTAGGGTAAGTAAATTAAATACTAAAGTTTAAATAACTTTTTTTCTTCAATTAGGTGTGAAATGTTGTAAACTTGGGCAAGATTCCGTTTAACTTAAACATATAGTGTTGTATTTATGTGTCAAAACTTATAAAGTTAATTTCTTGTTTTCATGAATTATTATCTTTTAATAAATTGATATCTAGAGTCACATTGTTTGTTAGAGAGGAGTAAATGATCAACACGTGAACTATGAGCACATTTCTTTGTATCACATTTAAGTGCATACTAGGTACTAAATTACTTGATAAAATGTTATTATTGCGTTAACAAAATTGTATAATTAAAATGACACAATTAAATATTGCATGACTCATTTCCTAAAACTAAATATTATAATTAAATACGCGTTGAAATGGTTCTTGAATGGTTTTATTTTTTTGGGGCACGGATTAATTTGTTTATAAGAATATTTTTTTAATTTATTCAGTGAAAATCTTGTTCACATATTGTAATTTAAAAGTTTATTTAACCTGTATTTTGTGCATTTTTTGATTAATTAAGAAAGTTTGTTTTCATTAACTAAACGTCTAAAGTTAATCTGTGGGTACTTGTTAGCAAAATCTTTTTTCTAAGGGTTTATCTAGTGGGTGCCTTTAGGGAAAGGTTTAAGTTGCTTAAAAAAAGAAAGTTTGAGTTTATTAAATTACAAATCAGATTTAATTATAGTAATTTGTAAGTTTAATTAACGTGTATTAAATGCAATTTGCATTATAAAAAGAATGTTCGTGTTTAATAAATGTTCCTTAACCAATGCTCTCAAAACACCGGTTAGACAATCCCTTTTTCTAATACTCCATATGCTAAAACTAGATATAGTTAATTCAAGAATTTAAAACACGTCAAATTTAAGAGTTTATAGACGGCAATTTTCCGACGGGGTACCTAGTGACTAAATTTTCTGACGAACAAATGTTATTTTGTTTTGAGCTGCTAGATTTCAGATTTATGTTTTAAAAGCTTAATTAGATTTTATATTTGTGGTTAAAAAGTTGTATATTTTGGTGAATGGTGAATTAAATTGTGTATTAATTGTATGTGTTAAATAGTGTGTTTTTAGTTTTATTTGTATTTGTACATTGTGCTTAGGTAGTTGTATATATTAGTGATGAGGTATATTAATTTTATGTATGTAAGAAGTAGTATTTGCTTAAAATCAATTATTCTTTACATAGTTGTACATTATGTTTTATAAGTAGTATTTACTTAAATTCTAATTTAGGAAATCTTAAACTCATAAATTGGAGAGAGGGTCATCCCTTCATTATAAGTAGTATAGATATAGATAAACTTATAAAGTGTTGTACATTAATACTTATAAAGTGTTGTACATTAATGCTTTTTTGTTGTACGTAATAAATATTTGGTTGAAAATGAACTGAAATATGGTTGGGTCCAAAAAGAAATATATATTGTTAGTTGAAATTGTCGGGGTATCAATAAAACAACATAATTATATTTTGGAGTTAATATTAAGTGAATATGCAATTATTGATGAATTGCTTTACAAATAATTAATTCAAAGTTGGTGGTCATCTTAAGAAAAATTAGTTTCTCGTTATGGGGAAGGGATTCAGTAAGAAGAAAAATTAAAATGAGAAGAATAAGAAGGATTTTAGCCACACATTTCAAATAAAGGGGATATTTTTAAGGAGAGATGCATCTATTTTTGTAGGTGCATCTGAAATGTGTGGTTGTGGTTTCTTCTTACCTTTCTTATTTTTATTATTCTTCCTATTTGATCCTAACTCTCTCATTATGTACACGTTTTAACCTTTCGTTGTTTTCTTTCCAAATCAGTTAAAATAGTAATTTTTTTTTTATGTTTTTTGTGAATTTCATATGATAGTGTATGACCATATTAAAAAGCAAGCTAATAAATTGCGTGAGACGTGACGTGATGGCATGACCAAATTTCACGTCTTAAGAGCCATCACGAAACCATAACGTTTTATAAGACGTGATTTAAAGCGACACAACGTATGAAAATAATTATAAAATTATATATTATATCATATTTTATATATATCAAGTTTACAAAATGTGTTATATATAAAGAATAAAGTTAAGAAACCATCATTACATGCAATCTTTTTCATTTATTTTAAAAAAAGTTTTTCATCATAGTTGAATTAAAAGAAAACGGCACGTCTTGCGTCTTATTGCGTTTTTTCACGCCTCATCTCACGCACGCCTAAAGTTTACATCTTGATTTATTTCGTAACGTAAAGGTCACGTCTTAGCGACGTCATGACGCGTCATTTAAAACCTTGTTAAAAACATGAAGCCACTAACAATTAGTGAATTCTTAAATAATGGATGGTATAGATTTCACAAAACCAACAAAAAAACATGTTTTGATCTCAATCCAACTTTCAAAATTAAAGCCAGAAAATCTTTCCATTTTTCAGTTCATATGAAAAGGAAAAGCGAAAATTATGCTAATAATTTTAAAATATGTTTAAAGAAAAAATAAAAATCTTAATTCTTCAACACTTTCATTTCCCAAATAATAACACCATTTCCTTTCACCCTTCTCACTTTTTCATTTCCCAAATATAACTCTAACTGAACAAACTATCAAAAATTAAGCTTTTTAGAAACAACATGTGAACTTAAATGTAACTTAGTTAAGGACGCAGTGTGTCGTAAAATTGAAGTGTTAAATGTATACATCATTTGCGATTTGTTCTTCTAAATTTGGTTGTTATTGTCACAATCCACATTGCCACATTCCTCTAAATATAGAAGGTGAGAAATATCTTGAGTGTAAAAACAAAATTTTGAGCTATTAATATCGTTTTACTTTGATGCATAAATTAATACTTTTGGATGATAAAGTTACCAAAAGCATAAATAATGCATCCTTTGCACAAGAGAGAGTACTGCAATATTTTTGTTATCGACATGTTTTTTATGTGTTCGAGGTTTATAACCCATGAGGCCATGACATAGACTAGTATAGGCTGAGCAAATGCATCCGAAAACTGACTTGAACCGATAACTGACCGAACCGAACCCAACTGTCCTTTTTCGGTTTGGTTTCGGTTTTGTATATTTATTTTGGTTTCTTTTTTTTTTTTTTTTTTTTTTTTTTTTTTTTTTTTATTTTTTATTTCGGTGTGATTCGGTTTTTGACGGTTTTTACGTTTGTAACCCGAAAGTTGACCCGAACCGAGTCATTCGGTTCGGTTTCGGTTATGATATTTGTTTCTCGGTTTGATTTTCGGTTTGAGTTTTTTACATTTTCGATTTTCAGATCGGGCCGATTTTTGTCGGTCCAGATCGGGTTTGACCCGATGCTCACCCCTAGACTAGTAAGTAGTAACATACTAGTTGAACTTACTAAAAGGGAAAGATAACCGGTTTTTGTATTACAAGACCAATATAAGTTTATAACAACGTGATTTTATATCGGCAAATATTTATAATTGTGATATTGTGGTTATTCTATTTTATCAACTATAAACTAACACAAAAAAAAAGGGGGTAATGCTGTTTTGTTTAGTAGAGTTTTCTAATTAATTTTTAATAATTATTAATGGTTAAATTAGATATATTAAGGTCTCATTTAAAAAAAAAAAAAAAAAAAAAAACTAAATTAAACAAAAAATTGTCAAAAGTTGTCATATGTATTTTTTTGAAATTTTAAGTGGGAACATTCTTAAGGCGGTATTTCATTAAAGAAAGACTGTTTGAATTTTTACGTTGGAATTGTTTTGACAGCAAGGTTTTCAAGATCAGGATCTTATTCAGGATTGTTTTTTTTGCAAGATCGAAATTGTAAGATCGGATCAGGATCCTAAGATCCTTCTATAACGTCATTTTCTTATAGTTTTTATAATATTATTCAAATCTACAGATTATTATATATCATTAACACAAAATTATATGAATGTTTCATGAAAATGTTGTTTTTAATTATAAATATGGAATGTTTAAGAAGATTAACATGTTGTTTTTTAAATTCTATAAAATATTATCCATAACTTTTTAGTTTTTTAGTTTGCGATTCGAGAAAAGTAAGATCGGATCGGATTAGATCTTAAGATCCTATGGTTAAGATCGGGATCTTATAAGATCCTACATAGGATTCGGATCGTTTTTTGCTTTGTAGTATCGTATAATCGTAAGATCCTAAGATCAGGATCGGGATCCTGACAACTATTTGAGGCTTAAACTTTACTCATTTACAAGGTTCTAGATAGTGTGAGATGTGGCGTGACAGCATGGTCAAGCTTCACACCTTAGGAGCTATGACGAAGCTTTAACAACGTGATTTAATGCGGCAAAAAATATAAAAATATTTATAAATTTATATATTATATATCACATTTCGTATATATCGAGTTTATAAAAAAATGTTATAAATTAGAAACTAAGTCATTAAACTATCTTTTCATTCAATTTTCTTCATTTCCTTTAAAAAAAACCATTTTCATCGTACTGTAGTTGAATTTAAAAAAGACGTCACGTGTCACGCCTTAGCGCACCGTATTGCGCCTTTCTACGCCTCATCTCACGCCATGCCATGAGCTGAAGCCTTGGTCTATTGCTTAACGTGCAGGTCACCACTCGCGATTTTGCAGCACCATTGCGCGCCTTTTAAAATCATGCTCATTTATAACTTTTTTTAATTTTGTTAATAAAAAATATTTTTGCTTTATATCTATTAGAGATTTGAAACATCACACATTTCAAATTACACGTTTCAAAATAAAATTCGAGTGTTACTCATGGTTTATGAAGCAATTCTATAAAATTAATAGTCACAAAAAAGATTTACTTGGGCAATGGGGCTAAAACTCAAAAGCACATGTCGACACCTAATTGTCAAATTGCAAATTAAACATAACACCCTGTTTGCTGAAACAGTAACTAAGAGGCTTTGAGCAAACAAATCATGTATGTCATGCACTTAAGTGGTTAAAATAATAATCAAAGAAATGACAATCAAGAATAATTACAATAACAAAATAGTATATATATATATATATATATATATATATATATATATATATATATATAAATATATATATATATATATATATATATATATATATATATAATATATCTTGGAATAATTTAAAAGTTTAGGCGTATTGTTTTTGTTAAGTATGATTGAAAACCAGTGTTGCAAATATCGGCCGATTAATCGGTAATCGGTCATACACCTTGTAGAATTTTGAAAATCGGTCAAAAAATCGGCCAGGTAAAAAAATCTGCCAAAAATGGGTCAAAATCGGCCTAATCGGTTAAAAATCGGTCGAATTGGTCGAATTGGTGGAATCGGTCAACTTTAAAAAAATAATTATTTCACTTATGACGCACAATGAGGATCGTTTATTTAACTTATAACGCACAATGAGCCTCATAATCAGAATTGGAGCTTTTTATTGAAGTTTGGAAACATAGTAGGCTTGTAATCAGTTAAGATCTTTAGTTTGGTCTCCAGAAATACCCAAAACTTGCAGGAAATGCCAATCCAATTAATCACCGATTAATCCCGCCTTAACCGATTACTCGCTGCAGGGTGGTCGACCGCCCGACTACCTATTCATGATTTTTGCAACATCGTTGAAAACGATAAAGACAATAAACAATGGACCTCTTTTTGTGTAGAGTCACGTGATTTGAGTTGTGCATTGGTCATTTTTTGACCCATGTATAAGTAGGGTGAGTAGAGTCACGTACCGATTCGGTCCGGTCGGTCTCGGTTTTGAGTTGTGCATTGCCTTGTCATTCGTCAGGGTAATCGGGTGTCGGTCCGGTCCGGTCTTGGCCGATCCGGTCCGGTTTTCAGACCGTGCACACCCCTACGTATAACTTGTTTAAATAGCACAAATCAAATAGTGTTAAAAGACGTAGTGTATCACATTATATAAGCAGTATTTTGGATTAAATGTATGGATTTATCCAATTATAAAAGTTAACATCCTTTAAAATGGAGTTTTAGGTACTCGCTGACCGGATGAAATTACAATTGAATGGAATGGATAACGTAATGTAATAAACGTTGTAATGGAATGATTCATTATTATTATTAATTATGTTTGGTTGATACAATAGAATGTAATGTAACTAATAGAAAAAGATTAAAATACTCTATTTATAATAACACTTTTTTAGTATAATGAGTATTTTTAAAAAAAAAACTTTTATATAATTTGATTATATTACAAGATGGAGTGAAAAAAAGGGATCATAATGAATCAAAATGATGATTTTTGATGTAATGAGTCATTCTGTGTACTAAATCATTGCATTTAATAATAGTAAGTAAACATGTTTTTTTCATTACACCGTGATGACCTTTTCCATTATTCATTTGATTACAACATATCAAACACTACGTTAGTGATGATTTCTTGTAATTATCTATTTCTCATTTTATCTTAAAACAAATGTTCATATTTTTTGGTTGTCTTAAAAATGGGCACACTTCATATTCTATCAATCAAAAAACTTTAACAAGTAGAAATGATATTTGGTGAAAAGTGTGGTTAGTTAAAGTGAGTAACGATCAAATAAAGAAATAAAAGTAAAATAAAAAGGATGAGAAATAACTACAGCTGCATATTTCATATGCATTTAAAAAAAAATGTTTTTTTCATAAAATTCTTTTTCTTCATTTAAAATGTATGACTAAAAACATTTTTTATTTTTATTATTTTTTTCTTCTTTTTAGTGGATTCATTACCAGTTAAAGTTCCTAAAAAATGTTCATTCTCAAAATTAACATGTAAACAAGTATGACGATTGGTTTTGTTCATTGTATTTGTTTAGACTAGATATATATATATATTATATATATATATATATATATATATATATATATATATATATATATATTCTATATATATATATATATATATATATATATATATATATATATATATATATATAAATAAACATATTTTTTTAAAGAAAAATGATTTGCACACTCAACATTTTGATGAGGACACTCCAAACTATGTATTAAACTATTGTACCGTACATATATTCTACTTTAACCAGTTGTACATATAAATGTCCCACTCAAAAGCTAATGTGTGCAAATCATCCTCCTTTTTAAATGTTGTAATTTACACGAATAAAAATTTTCTCATACATTTAAGCCAAGACAACTTCTTATAATGTTTCCTTAATCCAAAATAATCTAATGTCTAATTCGTGTTATGATCTTGCAGAAATTTAATATATATATATATATATATATATATATATATATATATATATATATATATATATATATATATATATATATATATATATATATATATATATATATATATATATATGATAAAGATCAAATAAAAAGATAAAAAGATTTCCAAAAAAGTTCTCAAAAATTCCACAAGATCGGGTATGATGGTGCATGAAAAAGTTGTGAAAAACTTTTTTTCTAAAAGTGGATATTTTTTCCCAAAACAAATTATGAAAAATACGTTTTTAAATTAAATCGTTTTTTTGTGCATCAAAATTGATTTTTTTGCAAGTTGAAAATGCATCAAAATTTTTTGCAAAATTCTTTGTGCATTAAAAAACGATCAAAACTCAAAATTATAAAAATGTTTTCACATGCACCAATATACCCAATATTGTGGAATTTTTGGAATTAGAGCGATATTTGTCTTTTTATTTTAACACCTACGGTACAATTAGCGATTTCTTAACATGCTTGATTGGTGTTTAAATTTTTGTGCATTCATCAAAAATTCTTAACATGTATCAAAAACGAAAATAAAACATTACATCAATTATGAGATAACTAACAATTCAAGTCATTAATATGGCATATGAGGTGTTGAATCCTCTTTTATGAAACTCTGAGATTCACGTTATCATCCATCGGCAATTGACCCAATCAAAACTTCAAACCTAAGAACTTAACAAAAATATATTTGTATAATGTATTTTGACCAAAAGTATATCTTTGAAATTAATGTGCGGAACAATCAACGATTAAAGAACAATCAATCACCATCATTATAATATTTGAAAACAGATTTGTATTTAAATAATATGGGAATATTTTTAAAATCATATGATCATTGCACACAATATTTTAAGAGATCGCATATAATCACACAAAAAGTAACATAACAATATAAGTTGTAAAATTGTGCCTTATAAAATAAAATATATTGATAAAAGTTTAGAAGTTAGAAGTGTTAAGATTAAATAAATTAAAAATATATATATTTTTTTGGAAAATTACATTAGTAAAAGTTGTCAAAATTTGTCATATATTTCTTTGAAATTTTAGGTGTGAATTGTTATGGTAGTAAGCACAAATTTTTGAATTTTTATATAGAAATTTTAGTTTTAAAGGAATTTTAAAAATTTAACATTACTCACTTTTTAAGTTTCAAAATTTACATGCTTTGTATGTATACTAATAAAAATATTTACTTTCCCGTTTATCGGTTTCATTTAATATTAATTTGAATTTTTAATGGTAATTATATATACATATAGTTAAGATTTGTACGTATATATAGCGACATATCGCTTAGTGATATATGGTTATAAATATATAGTTTATTTGGGTATTAAACATATGTTTTATCAATATATATAAACCCGAGGGTTGGGTTACCGTGACAATATATAAATATAATATGAAATATATGTTTTCAACATTTCTAATTTTAGTTTCAACATTTCACTTTTTGTGTTTTCCTTTACATATAGTATACGGGTACCTTGTGAGAAGAGAGATCATTAGTTTGTATTGGTTTCAAATCGGATGTATCGGTAGTCGAACCATCGCTATTGAACTGTTGGTTAGTTTTAACTATATGTACCACCAACTTGTTAGCTTGTATGAAACTTAATTTGTACTAACACGTTTTCATTTTAGGGTGTTTTAAAAATAACATTAATTAGTGTGTTCGGATTTTGTTGAAGCTTGTTTAAAATATATAGAAAATTTAATCTATGCTTTTAGTTGGTTGTACTAAATCAATGTACTTTTAAGTAATGGTTTTTAAAGTATTAATTACATTATACATTTCTCTCACCTTTGACTTTCAATTTTCAACTTTCAATTTTCACTTTCACCTTTCACCATTTTTCTATTTTATTAATTGGTTAAGTACAAACAGTGGCCCAATTGTTTAAATGTGGATGTGTGGCAGTTTTATATTGGCCCATGGGAGTTGCAAGAATTCCTATTCATTCCCGTTTTCACTTAACTACAACCGTAATACAAGTTATCAGTTGATTACAACCTAATTTTTGTACTATTGAATTGCAGCCATACGTGTGTAAATCACAAGGCATGAGAAGCTTCTTGATCTCATTCTTTCAGAAAAAAAAAAGTCCCTCTTGAAGCTTCTTCCACTTAAAAACACTCAAGACACACACCTACCATTAATCATTGTGTGACTAAATCGAAAAGCCTCTCCAACTAATAAAGATTTCGACAACCCAAATATACAATAATGTATAACTAATTGTTGGGGCTTATTGGATTCGATGGGGAACTAATCAGACGACATCGCTTTGCAGGTAACGATGGAGTAATTCCAGTGATGATGATTGAAATCAAATGATATGGCTGTTTGAAATCGATGATGATTGAAAACAAACAGTGGTTAATTACACAATCTTCCTGATTGGTTTTCATCATCGATTTCGTATCCTGATACTTATCAAAACCCACATGCGTTTTTTTATTAATTCTTTAATTGCATGTTGTGATTTAATTTCTTAAACTTATGAAATCAAATGAGCCCCTAATTTAGTGCTTCATTAGTTCATTACTTAGTATTTTTGTAGTTGAAATGTTTAATTTTCTCAGTAAAAAAGGGCTTGCTAAAACCTTTTTTATCTGTTAGTTTTGGACCTTTTTTTTAATAAATTTTTGTTTTGTTTTATTTATAAAAAGAATCATTTTATTTTTGGGTTTTGTTTAATTGCAGGTTCCAACTATTTTCAGTGAGATTTATGGATCACAAAGAAGCCTCAAGTAAGAAAAAATGTATGATTGGCATATATGTGTATTTGTTATTTCCTTTTTTTCTCGTTTTTATTTATTATGTGGTGATAGTATGTGTTTGTCTAATTGGGCATGAAAGGTATGTGTATTTTCTTTAAGTCAAGTTAGTCCGGCAAGGGCATTGGTGGTGGTTCATTTTGCGGATTGTGAAATCGGGATCAATTGAAAAAGATTTGACCCGGGATAGTGAAAGTGAAAAAGGTGGTAGTACTTTAGATAGATGTTTTTTTGTTGTTTTGAAGGTAATTGTGATTAAAAGATTAGAGCTTTTAGCGTTCTTGAATTTTGCTCTATGTTAATTTCAGTATTTAGTCGTATACATGTTTATGCTTGAATTGTGATGGTATATATAAAAAACTTGAGCTTGGTGTTTGATGTCAAAAAGGATTTAGATAATAGGTATGGTATATGCCTTTTGTCATTCTGTTTTGGATATATTTTCAATGTGGATTCATGTTATTCTAATTGTTTATTATCGCATTAGTTCTCATGGACATGATTTCTTATTGTTAGATGCGCTTTAGTGTGATGGATCTCATGGGCTTCTGGAGAAGGGGACGTTTGTGGATAGTTACGTATCGTTCAAGGCAGCTTTACTACTCAAAGTACTACTTTTGAAGCAAGTTGTAAAGTGGTTAGGACTTAATTGCAACAACTTGGTTACTAACGGAGACCGTAAAGCAGTCTCAAGGTGGACATCAAATACGGGTTAATTGCCCCGAGTTTACGGCCTTCATACACATCGAACACGGGCCTACAGTTACCTGAGGTAATTTGACTCTACAAGGTTAATTTACTATGTGTTTTTTGAAAGCTTAACTTTGACATTTGGCTTAAAAGTTGCTGACTTCAAAATTTCGACAAAAAGTAAACACTCTTACATTTGACAAAGATTCAAACACGACATCTTTATAAAAGTCAAAACATATTTATACGTTTCAATTTTCATGACTTAATGGATGTAATCAGATTTACATGGAACATATTTACAAGTTGTTTTGTAGATGAAGAGGATCAAATAATGGTGTATCTGTCAAGGAGTACTTGGTGGAGGCATTGAGGCCCCGGGATGAAGATAAGGCATTATTTAGCATATGCATTTTCTTCGGCCTTTTGCAGGTATGATGTAGAGACTTTTATTACACACATATTTCTGACTATAACCTTTAAAGGCTACATATAAACTTAATGATGAGACTGAGTGGCTATTGTGTTCAGGGTATGTGATCAGGGGATGTGGGGTGTCATCTGGGAATGAGTTCAGTTATTAGGTTGAATGTTTTGGTTCAGTGGGTGTGTTCAAGGGACGTGTTTAGAAGGTGTCTTCACGGGGTGTGTTTAGGGGCCGTGTTGCCATTGGCACATATGATGTATTCCATCAAAAATGGACCCCGGGTAATCATGCATTTGATGTTTATGCATTAAGATACACTTATGGTATGTATTACACGCCCAAGATAGTTTGCGATCAAAACAAATAAAGAAGAGTTTTATGGTAAGTTGTAAATACAATATTTGTTTGGTTTTTATTTATCTGAGTTATGAAATATACATATTCAGATTATGTAGTAACTTTTCAGGGTGTTACTAGAACAATTGTGTTAGATAAAAAAACTGAGAGCAATATTATTCAATGGTCGATTGTAGAGATCAGTGGTTTGCGAATAAATGTTACAACTTTTGAGAATGTTGTGTTAGAGCTTGCTCAATCGTACCACTAGACATTCCAGACACATCTGAGGTACTTGCTATGTTTTCATATGTAAATTTGTTGTGTTAAGTTGCTCATTATAAATTGCTTTGTGTGATTGAATGGCGTACAAAACAAAGACGAAGCATAAGTCTATAACATAAAAAATGTTATGTATGTTTGTGTGTGTCGATTAAACGATTGCAAAGTAGTATTCTTTTAGTTTCTGTATCATCCAATATGATTTTGTTACAATGAAAATAGGATATGGGAAGAAAGGACGAGAAGGAAATGAGCTCAAAGCACAAGCTTTAAGGTTTTGATTTGTTTTCTGTGAATCAACCAACTGTATCTTTACTCTTAATTTGGGAATATGGAAATTATGAGATTGAATTTTTGTTTTTTTTATTTAAATTGGTTTTCTAGGGGCTTGAGCTGGGGTATTTGATTATTTCGATTAACTTCTTCAGGTTAGTTTCGAGATTGGATATTGGAGGCTACTTTGCAGGTGTATGATTTTGTTAAAAATAGCAAGTGATTTAAATTTAATCTAGCCTGGATCAACAAAGATGCTACACTCTTATCTTAAGGTTTAATCTTTTTCTTTTTTGAGTAAAGATTCAATCTTTTTGTGATACAAAGGCTATTGGTTTTGTGGCTTTTTTCTTTTGATTATGTGTATTTTACCCGTTGTGATAAAGTTTGTTTTTTCCAAGGATTTGATAACAAAGTAAAGTATGTGAAAATAGGTTGCGTTTCCATGCTATTGGTTTTGTGGCTTTTTCCTTTGATTATGTATATTTTTCCCATTGTGATAAAGTTTTGTTTCTTGAGGATTTGGTAACAAATGCACATTTCAACGAGCAAAAAAAAGGTTGGTTTCTCATAGATGCATGTTACGACATGATGTTATACTTCTTATTTTTCTGAGCTTTACACTACAAACGATTCCTATACTTATATGTTGTCCAAACAACCCTCAAATGTTTCCGTCCAAACAACTCAAAAAACAGAATTATTGAACCCTTTTTTTTTCACTTGCTGTCCAAACAGTCTATTAAAAGGGTCCTTCCAAAAAGCCCCATAACATATCTTTTAAACCTTTTTATGCAACTATATTCGATCCAAATAGCCCATCAAAAAGATCTGTCCAAATGGCCCCATACCATAAATTTAGAGCGCTTTTCTGCAACCGTTTATGGCAAACGACATAGTTGCTTACTCCAAAACGCGTTAACATAATTGTAATAAACACAAACATGGTCGACCCGCATCAACGCGCGGGCAAACCTGCTCGTATATATATATATATATATTAAACATAAATAGAATTAAAATGATATAGATTCTACTATGTTTCATCGATACGATGACACAATGTTCAATGTTGGTTGGATTTCATTCGCCCATCTTCAATTTCGGCTATCATGGGCTTTGTATCTTTTGGGCTAAAATTCAATCATACAGATTTTTGCATGTCAACTTCATCTTTGCTTAGAGGTGCACAACTTAACCCGAAAAAAAAAACCGAAAACAATTTTTAAAAAAATCGGTTTTGGGAAAACCGGTTTTTGTATAACCGAACCGGCGGTTTAAAAACCGGTTTGCATGTTTAGATGCCAACTGGTTTAAACCGAACCGGTTTGGTTTCAAACAAACCGGTTCAGGGTCATAGAACCACTTTTTCATGTCCAAAACTGGTTTCAAACTAAACCGGTTTTAGTCAAAACCGGTTTTAACCATTTGACTTAAACCGAAGCCGGTTCAGTTTTGAATTTTAACTGATTTGTGCAAGTTTATCTTTGCTTATCAGTTATCGCTTATCACAAGTTCACAACGGGTAAAAATATGATACAATGACAAAATGAATGAAATTTATATTGCATGAAAATTTTAGCGAGTTTGATAGAAAAAAATAATATGTATCAGTGATGTAAATGGGTAAAAATGTCTTTACGAAATGTTTTACTTTAATGGCGACAATGATAAAGTTTACATTTTCTCCATACGTGTGTATGCTTATAAGAGCATCCATTATGATAAATCTTTACAAAGGTTTATAATTATGCTACATCACAAATACATAAGCCTTTTAGATTTATAAACCTATTTCCACTATAGATAAACTTGTTAAAACTTTATAAATATATAACATAACTCAATGCATTAAATTATGAAAAGGTCTAAGATATTGGATCTCTTCATGCCATGTAAACATGAAATTGATGTCTACTATGGTTAACAACATTATGGACCTCTTCATTTTTTTATAAACCTCTTTATAAACCACCATAGTGGATGCTCTAAGATTTGCGGTCATTGTGATATTCATTTAACTCAGAAAAAATTTATTGAACCATTGCCGTTTAACATATAATCATTATGATTTTTACAATTTGAAGCTATTTTGCGAATGTTTAGCAAACTCATAATATATTAAAAAATGAAAAATAAAAAAAGAATTACCAATACAAACATATGTTATCCAGTTTATCAAAATGAACCATAACTTTTCATATTACGAAAATGGTCATGACACACTTCATGATTCACGTGCACTTGAGAGTTTGAGGGCAAATAACATTGTTAGGATTTAGTAAATCCAGTCATTAAAGAGTCGGTCACATCAAGTATATGTAATCCTTAAAAAGCTCGTAGTCGTAGATTATTTAATGTTAAGTAGTATTTAGTTATGTAACACCGTGGAGGACGGACGGGTCTTTACCCACTGTATGCCTGATCCACAGCCCGTAGGTGGCGATTTGTGTAAGACTATAAATACTCTCTACCTCCCAAGGTAGAGAGTTGGAGCTCATAATAATACTTTCATTTTCTCTCACTAAGTTCCCAAACTTCTAACTCTTTCTCTCTCTAAAACCTCATCTTGTACGCCTACTTGTGTTTATGGTTTGATGTGTTTGTGAAATCTAATATGTTACAAATGGTATCAAGAGCCATGGTTTGATCATCTCTCTTACATATCCTTGGATTTCTAGTGTTTTAGATGGTTTTTGAGTTTGAAAAAGTTTAGTGGTTTTTGCATCATTTGTATCATTTCTAGTGTTAAAGTTTGAATTTTGGGTGTACTTTTGTGTTAAGAATCATTGTAAGTGCTTGGGTTTTGATTTGGAAAGCTTGAATCACTGTGGTTGAGCTTGTTTTGGATTGAAAAGTGTGTTTTTGAAGTTTTTCTTGCTAGCGACTTGGCTCTCGTTGTGTTTTTCATCATAGCGACTTGCTTCAGTAAAAGTTAGCGAGTTACAGTGTTAGTTGTTAGCGACTTGAGCCTAGCGACTTGTCTATTGAGACAAGCCGACAAATAGTACAAGTTAGTGGATTCTCCACTACGGCTAGCGACTTGGTGAGGTTAGCGACTTGCTTCAGAAATTGTTAGCGAGTTGTAGTGTAAATTGGTAGCGACTTGATACTAGCGACTTGGATCTTAGCGAGTTGTTCTTTAACAACTTAATTGTGTCTAGCGACTTGGTGTTAGCGACTTGGACCTTAGCGAGTTGCTCTTTAGCGACTTGACTGTGTAGCGACTTGGTGCTTTAGCGACTTGTGTCCAGCGACTTTGGTCTTAGCGACTTGGTCATAGCGACTTGGTTCACAGGAAATTGAGATCTTAGCGAGTTGCTACTTAGCGACTTCGTGCTTAGCGACTTGGTTCAAGAATTCTTAGCGACTTGGTTGATCTTTTGTTTGTAATACGGTTTTCTCTTATTTAGTAAAATCCCGTGAAAGAATCTATTTCCCGGTTTAATCATTGAGTTATAAAATCCGGTGTAATCTGTAAACATGTCTACCAACGTACCTACAATCATCTCCACTGCTGCTGAGGATGTTCAAGCGGTTGGTTCGATACTCGTCCACCCATGCTTGACATGACTACGACTCTTGGGCTCAACGAATCAGATTGTACTGTCTTGGAAAGGAAAATGGGGTCAACATTCTCAAATCCATTGATGAAGGACCTTATCAGATTGAGACTACAAGAGACATAATTGATACTGCTGCAGATGGAACCATGATCTTTGGATTGGATAGACCAAAGACGTATGATGAGCTCAGTGATAAGGAGAAAAACAGATTCGATGCTGATATCAGGGCTTCAAACATTATACTTTAGGGTCTTCCAAAAGACATCTACAAGCTTATCAATCACAACACTGAAGCCAAGGCTGTATGGGATAATGTCAAGATGCTTCTCTCAGGTTCTGAATTAACCAAGAAAGACAGAGAATTACAGCTGTATGATGAATTTGAGCACTTAAAGATGAAACCATAAGAGAGTATCTATGAATACTATGTGAGATTCCACAAGCTTGTAAATGATACGAGGAATATCAAAATGACCATGCCAAACATTCAACTGAATTCAAAGTTTGTGAAAAACATGAATCCCGAATGGCACAAGTTTGTCACCTCTGTGAAGCTAACCAAATGATTGAAGAACACAAACTATGAGCAACTTTATGCCTTCCTTCTGCAGAATGAGAGACATGCTATGTTTGAAAAAAGGATTCTTGAACAGTTCAAAACCAACCAGGGAGAAACAAGTTCCTCAAATGACTCAACATCCTTTTACACAAATGTTGGAATTACCACCAAAGCTTCTCAAGTCATACCCATGGGTAATGGTAATTACAAACTCATCCCTGATCCAGCATATAAGCCTCCCGACTCAAACACACTCATGGAAAACTTCATCAATCAACTGTCTCTCATGGTTAGTCAAAACATGAACTCTCTCCCACACACCAACAATAACCTCAGAACAACATCCAATCCACACAATCAAGAAACTGTCAAAGATGGGAAGGTTATGATGCAACCAGTCCAAGAAAGGCAGTATGAACAGGGAAGAGGTGGAGTTGGTAGAGGATATGTGGCAAATCAGAACAGGGGAAGGAATGGAAATCAAGGACAAGCAAAGCCGATACAACGTGGTGGTGATGGACATATAGCTAGAAATTGTACATCACCAAAACGCCCACAAAATGCAGAGTACTTCAGAGATAAGATGTTACTTGTGCAAGCTAAGGATAATGGAGCTGTGTTGGATGAAGAGGAGTTGTTGTTTCTTTCTGAGGGCAATGCCAAGACATATGATGCAGATGTGGATGAGCAGCCAATTCAGGAGATAGGTCATAATCATCAGAATGCCTTTCAAGTCGCCGACTGTGATGCATATGACTCTGACGTCGATGATGAACCTACTACACAGACAATTTTCATGGCTAGAATTTCTCCAATGGTCTCTCCAAAGGTCCCTCACCACGCAAGCTGGTCCATCCAAAGAATCAATCATCTCAGAGGTATTAAAACTATATGATACTGTTGATCAGCAAAAGATACATGATAAAGTTCAATCGCAGGAAACCAGTGACTCAGATATTGCCAATATGGGCAATGATAATATTGTCCCATATGATCAATATGTGACCCAATGTGAGAATGCGATTGAACCAAGTGATGTATCTAAGGCAGTCAATGATGACTATATCTTTGATGAATACACTGCTAGTGTTCCTAATGATTCTGCCATCTCTGAACTTAATGCCTATAAAGAACAAGTTGCCATCTATGAACAACGTGCTAAGTTTGAGTTAACCACCCGTGAGCAGGAAATGGATGACCAAATGCGTACAATTATTAGAAAAAGTAATTTTAGAGAAGAAGTATTAAAACAAGAGTTAAACTCCTTACAAGAAAAGCTTTCTAAAACTGCTAAGCAAAAACAAGAACTTCAAGAAAATGTTAAAATGCTTAAGCAAGAATTCAATGCTAAGGAATCAAAACTTTTGAATGATTTTTCTAATCTAAAAACTTTGAAAAACAAGATTGAAAATAGGTTGTACATACAAGGGAATACCATTCAGACTGCTCACTTGATCACTAAGAATAGAGTCTTAAGCGATAAGCATAGCATTCCCCTTGTTGAGGAACCAAATCCAGAGGTCATTAAAAAGGCTAGAGCCGCTAATAAGGTACTTTATGATGGTAATGAAATCCTTAAGCCTAGACAATAACCTAGTTGCGCTGAGTGCACTGAGGAAGATAAGAAATCAGATGAAGTCACTAGGAGAAAAATTGAATAAGAAGCTAGAAGATCCTGAGTGTAAAATGAATAATATAACAATCAAACCCCATGATTACACTAAGGAAAATTGGATATCATTAAACAAGTTTAAGCCTCAGACTCTATTGACCCTGAACAAGTGTTCTGGAAAAAGGATATGGATATGCAAAACGCTGAAAACCTTGTTGAAAAGAATCCCCCTTGTAGGAAATTCCTAAAGCAACTGTGTATCCTCCTAATACACCAATGCATTTAGTTCCTAGATCTATTGCCACTAATAGAAAGACCTTAATCAGCTGAATATGTTGTTTATCATCGTTTGTTGATTTTGAGAAAACGTAAGAAGAGAATCACACCTACTAGGATAACGAGGGAAAGGGGTTTTGAGCAAACTAAATAATGCTATTTAACTGAGGTCATGCCTTTCTTTAAACAACTAAAAGGTCAATTTGAGAGTATTCAAAAAGGGATAAATTCAGATATTAAAGAAATGGAAAAGGAATTTGATGCAATGATAGTTGAGGTCAATGATTATGAACAGGAACTCAAATATAATGAAGTTGAAAGGAAGAACTTGCACATCTTAAATGAGAATTTGATTTCGAGTTGTGTTGCTCAAGATGTGTTTTATACTATTACTAAACACTCTATTATCGCTTCTCGATTTCATGAATTATCTATTGTATTGAAAGTTTCCCATGATCGTGTTGTTGAGCTTGAAAACAAAAACTCATAACTAAATGAGAAAATTGATCAGGATGATCACGATAATTTGGTAAAACATCTTTCTAAACTAGAAGTTGAACATTTTGATTTACAACTAAAATATCAACATCTTAAAGAAAATGTCAAAACCTCAAATATCAAGACATCCTCAGATGTTCCAGAGTTTGATGCAGTATTTCAGATAAACAAACGTGACGAACAGATTCAAGCTCATTGTAACACGATCAGAAAATTGAAAGCCCAAATCTCTCAATTAAAGGGTGAAAAGAACAATGTTACTGGCTCCCAAATGCCTCCTCCTTTAGATTCTCAGTATTCTCAAACTGTGAAAAAATAGAAGGGGGGTTGAATAGTTTTTCCAATTAAAACTTCCTTTTAAACTATTTAGATCGACTTATGTCAATCTATTTGATGTGTGTGTTGGATGTTGATAAACAAGCATATAAAGGTAAGTAATGAAAATATGAGAGTAAGAAGCACAAAACCACAACACGAGTATTTATAGTGGTTCGGCTACAAGGACACCTTCCTTGCCCTACTCCACTCCCCGAGTCACCTACTCGAGAGTTCGTAATCACTACACCAATCTCCTTATGGCGGAGAAGCCTTCACAACGTCGCCTACCCTTTTTCCGGTGCTAGGCTAACCACCGGGTTCTTTCACTCCAAGGTGAACCACACCTACACAACGTCGCCTACCCTTTATAAGGTACTAGGCTAAGTACCTAGTTCTTTTCACTCCAAGTGAAACACACCTTCACACGACCCTTATGGGTACTAGGCTAAGTACCTAGTTCTTTCACTCCAAGGTGAACTACACCTTCACAACGTCGCCTACCCTTTATTAGGTACTAGGCTAAGCACCTAGTTCCATTGCAATGGAGGAACTACTACCATACTACACCAACGACTAATCCCAAAAGAGATCTACTCCTTTACAACATCATCAAGGATATCAATATCCTTGGATCTAATGCTAGTCTATCTTGTACATCAAAACACATCATATCGAGTGTACATCTAAGGCACCTTTCACGAATGCCTTTGACTAGATCTACAAGACACCTTTCACTAGATCTACAAGACACCTTTCACTAATGTCTTGTGTCTTCACTTCTAAGCACCTTTCACTAATGCTTCTTTGTCTTGACTTCTAAGCACCTTTCACTAATGCTTCTTTGTCTTGACTTCTAAGCACCTACCACAAGTGCTTATCCTATTGACGATAGATACCCTTCACTAATATCTTCATCTTGACACTTGAGACATCTTTCACTAATGTCTTCAACACTACACTTCTTTGAGGGAAGAAAGGAATCATCAAAGAAGAAGACTTCGCTTGCTCGGCTTCAAAGGTGGTGATCTTGCCTTTAAGAGGAACCTAAAAGATCACACCAAAACAAAACTACAAACATAGATCTCTTGGATCTGAGGTTAGTGAGTTTTTAACTCACAGAGAAAGTGTGTTAGAAAAGGGTGAGAAATAATGAAGAAATGACTCACTATTTATAGAGGAAAAATCCTACTGTTCCCCGGATCCCACGGATCCCTACCACAAGGGATCCGGCTAGCACAAAGCTAGGGATCCGTGGAACGCTCCTCTTTACCCATGGGTATTTTGGTTATGGGTCATGGGTCATGGGTTGAACCATGGATCTTTGGCTAGATACAATGTATCTTTGAGTGCAATGCACTTAGTCACTTGGGTATGGGTTGATCCATCGGTTATGGATATCATCCATGTGTGATATAAGCATGATGTCATGCAATGGGTTATGGGTCAAGATCCATGGGTTATGTGCTTTGGTTTGTACCCAACTACATTCAATGTATTTTCCCAATGGGTTGTGATACTTAAGTTTCTACCCATTTATATTACCCAATATACTACATACTAGTTATGTGTATGTTTAATCCAAATATGTAAACACTAGTTGTTGTACATATGTATTACTAAATCATAAAATCACTTATACTTGTTTTAGTGTTTTATGTGAAAATGTGAATATGTTAGAAACTATTAGTTCAAACCATTTAATTATTTTATTTGTTTCGTTAATATGATTTTACGTTTGTTATCGACAAAACATTAGAAGATCGTAAAATATAAATAAACTTTTTTACGGCTTATTTGTATTAACAATCTCCCCCCTTTTGTTGATGACAAAACATAAAATTATTTTAAGGAAAAGCTAAAATTGTAAAAGTTTGAATTTGTAGTTTTTACTTTCTTCTCCCCCTTTTAGTCAAAACAAAAAGTGTTTGAAGGAAAGCAACATCGCTTTTAAGAAAACATGTGAAAAGAAATAAAAATAAGAGAGAAAAAAATTAGAGATCAAGTAACGGAAAGGATCTCGCCTTTACTCCCCTTGATGAGTCCATCCCTATGTAAGGGCGTCAAGTAAGTGATACTAATCTAGTTTGTTTGCAAATAATTTTGCAAAAGATTTCTCTAAGAGACGATGTGCTCCCCCCTTGATGATTGCAATTTTGCAAGGGGATGTCACGAGATGTAAACCTAATATTGCAAGTAATTTGCAATGTATTGCTTTGACATAAAGCTCCCCCTAGATTTAGGATGTCAAAGTCTTCATGTTGTAAATTGAATAACTACAAAAAAAAGGTTAGAAAGCAAGTATAATTCACAATTTCCTGCAAATGTGGTCCAAGTTAGTAGAAAATAGCTTTTCTGTCCTCACGATCCCGCGTTCCCTCCTAGTAGGGATCCTTCCTAGAAAATTCGAGGGATCCGTATTAGTCGTTTAATTTCAAAGAAAGTGATATAACAAGTACTTATCACAAAATGAGATATGAATACAAGGTAATCATATGCTCGGAAAAATAACAAGTAGCATGTAATTCCATTTAATAAACTAAGTTATGATATACATAACTATAAAACTAAGAATTAAGAAAATACATGACTAGGAATTTCTAAACTAACTATCGCTTGATGCTAGGACACCACTAAAATCTTCTAGCTCAACTTTTGTTTAGGTTTGATCTCGTCGACCGTTCGAGGAGAGATAGAAACATGAAACGTTGGTTCTTCTCGTCTTCATGTATCAAACTTTCAACATGTTGACAATGATAGCAATCTTTGTCATGGCTAGGTAGTGGTGGTGGAAGAAATGAAATAGCTTGATGCAAAGGATCAAGTGAAGCTACTGTGGAGCTTCAAGCGATGGAGGGATTAGTGGAGGTGCATTTGAGAATGACTCAACCAAGAATGATGGTGGTGGTAGAGAAGTGTCAACTTCATATGGTCGGGTGGTTGACTTTGATGATTTCTCATAATCAAATGGGATTATATGATATACTTGACAAAGGAAGACAAGTGTTGACTCAACACCTTGATTTTGTACCATTATTCCTCCTAATGGGGAAAATGTTGTCTTTGAGGCCGGATGAAGGCAGCCTAGGAGGCAAGTCCTCTAAATTGTAGAGGTGTGGTGATGATAGGGGGATGTAAATGAAATAGCTCTAGGAACCAATGGTGATGGTTTAGTGGAGATGATATTGTTTGGCCTAAGGGGTATGGTGGTGTTTGGCATAGGTAGTTTTGTGGGTACTATCCTTTTAGGAATTGGTTTGATTAGATGATGAAGGATTCTATCATTTGTTGGCTTGACCGGAGATGATTAGGTTGAAGAGATTTATGTATAACACAGCCTTTTTTCATGGGTGGTTCTTTGGTGAATAAGTTACTACAGGGCTTTCCTCATGATGAGATGATTTTAAGAGGTTGCAAAAGCTGAAAGTTAGGATGAGAGTGATGACTATTGAGGTCCTAACAAAGTGGTTTATAAACCAAGAGATTTGGCAAGTGCATTTAAGCCTTAAGCCACTAGGATTCATTTGAATGTGATGATTAACATACACAAGAGTCAACTTGAGTTTGCACTTCTAGGAACTCATTTAAAAGATGAGATGGAGTGTTTGAGTTAGGAAGATGAGTTGAAATGATTGTTTATGCAATTTGACATAAACGTCACCGGATCCCACGGTTCCCCTTCGAGAGGATCCGTCTAAGCTAATCCTAGGGATCCGGCCAGCAGTTATGAAAAGTGGAAATGATGTTTCTAAGATCTAAGACTTATAACATCTTGAGTGTTTCAGTCCTCCTAAGTGTTTTAAATGAAGGGTGCTTAAGTACTTGAAGGTAATGAGTGATGTAGCTAATGATTGTCTTTTATGGAAGGATTTGGAACTTTCAAGAGTACCAATGGATGAGCAAGGATGACACTAAAGATTTAGAGTGTCAATTGAAGCTAAATGATCCTAGAGATCAGGTTGTGACTTAGGATAATGTTTTGGAAAATATCCTAGAAGCTTTGAGATGGGAAAAACTAGAGTTTGATCAACTTTGATCAATTTTGAGGTAAGGATGATTTATGGTCAATTTTGCCATAATCGAAAGATTTCTAAGGCTAAATGTGAGGATCAAGTAAAAAAATGAAGTGTGAGTTTGAGGCGGAAGAGTAATGGATAAAAAAAATGGCGTAGATCTACAAGCATTTTAGAGTGTGATCTAGGTGAGTTATGTGTGAGTAGGAAAGATCAACCTATCTTGATAAGAACTTAATTTGCCTTAAGACACTATGTTTAGCTTAGTGTGAGGTGTTCTAAGGATATGTTTGAGATATAATGCTTGAAAATGCATTTTCCGTTTGCAGATCCCACGGTTCCCTAAGTGTAGGATCCGTCTAGCATAATCTTGGGATCCGCCCATCTGCTCAGCAAGACCTTTACTAAAGGTATGCAATGATCTTGACAATGCATTATATCTCAAGGATAGTCTAAAAAGATTTCTAATACTAAGATATCAAATGTAAGATGTTTTATTTCATGAAAGAAATTGGATAACATTGATAAAGCACAAAGTCTGAATTTGATCCTATTTTGGAATACTACTAGGTTCCTTGAGTGTTTTTGCTAGAAGGATCATTATGTGATTGATGAGTGTTGGTGGAATCAAGAATGAAGAAAGTCTTTATGAGAGAGATATGTTTAAGCGGTTCCATCATCTTGTTCTAGAATGCATTATGGACTTTGAAATTGGATGGAAGTGCATAACATTATGATAGAAGCGTGTCAAGAACATTCCATAAGGGATGAGTTTATTCTTGGAGCCTTGAAGATTTACAATTCGCCTTACGAGAAAGAAGTAGGCGAATTGTATGGTTGTTGTATTAGCAAAATTACAACATGTAGCACAACTAAGCGGGAAGGAATTTCTCTATTTCCCCTAAGACTCCAAACATTTTCATGTAGGATGAGTGCAAGAGGCTTGTACTCTTCTCGGATATCCCTTGTAAAGATAATGTTTGTGTAAGATATTGGATTTCATAAACACATATCAAACACAAGTATAGATCGAATAGTATAGAGTTTAGAGAGAGAAAGTGGGATCCTTTCTAGAGAGAAAGTGAAAGAAAACATAGAAGGTTAGATTAAGTGAAAGGTCCAACCATCTACCTTGGGAGGTGAGGGGTATTTATATTACATAATAAAGCGTCCTCCTTGGATTTGTGGATCGGGCATCAGATGGGTAAAGACCGTCCTTCCTCCCGCGATGTTGCACTAAACTAAATAACTAACTAATAACTAGTAAATACGTAATGTCTACGAGCTATACTTTAGATTATAGATGGGTGGTGACCTTCACTATGGAATTTCAATTCTAACAATCTCCCCACAAGGGAGGTCACCCCATGTTTACATTTTGAATCCTAGCATTCTATTTAGTCTTCGTTCGAGCTCGTAGACTTAATTCTTCAATTCCGCAATCTTTGTGCTTTAGTAGTGACTCTTCAAAGTCCGATATTTTGTACTTTTAGTGGAGGTCTTTAAAAGCGATCCATCTTTGATGATCTTTGAGCTTTCTTTGAGATCATCAGCCACAATAAATCTCTGGATCACCCTTTGTTGTGTTGCCATCATGTGAAGTTGTGACTTTTGGACCGACATGCTCACACTTTTGAATCATGACATCTTTCATTAGAGTAGCGGAAGCTTTCTTGGTTCAAGATATTTACTTGTGTAGCGGCATAGTATAAAATATCGAGCAGGTTATGTAGATATGCACAGTCATGATTTCTTCATTAAGTGTATGGATCTTTGTGACATGCGGCTTTGGATTAACTCCTCAATTTTAGCAATAAATCCTGCGAAGTGTCTTTGATCACTTTAGTTGAATTGAATTACCGCGGCCCACGGTTCCCCGTTGATCAGTACAAGAATCTTTTGTGATCCGGTAGATTCCTAAGAATCTCCTTGACAGGGTTTAGCCCAGTTGCTCTAGCCGTTCTCAAACGGAGCGTCTCAAAGAACAACGGGTAGTGAACCGCAAATTGAGATTCTGATTGATTCAAAATGATTTGAAAATAATCATTATTGCTTGAAGAAAGAGTTTTTCAATACGACGAAGGTTTTATAAGAAAAATCAATTTTCAATCATAAATACTCTTTTAATTTTGAAAGATAAATACGATTGTACTAGAAAAAAGAATTATTGAACACAGCCAGGTTTTCAAAGGTATCAAGTCAATCCATTTCTGGACCAAGGTTGATTCAAGAATGAATAGCCCCATTGTTTCTATCCAGTTGTCACAAGCTTGATCTTTTTCAAGATTTCACATGTCACCCACCAAGAGCTTGTTTGATGTTGGCTCTAGAAGGATTTCCATCTTCATCATGAACACTTTACATATCACTTAGATGTTCTGGCAATACCACAAGGATAATGCGTAGGACTCTTAATATATTCTTACTTTCCACATTGTGTGAAACAGCAAGTCTTCATTAATTTTGTGTTCTAACGAGATATTAGATATTGTGGATGATCTCTTGGCTCTATACTCAATTAGTGCACTTTTGGTTCCCTATGCCGGAGACTAGGGAGAGGGTCTCCTTCTTCAATATCAACAATCTCTAAGAGAAAGTCGATAGATAATGGTTCCCGTTGAGAATGAAACAAGCCCTTTTAAGAGGAACTTGAGTAGCTTGGGAAGTTTAGTGCGGTCGTCATTTGGGTCCATGACGTCTTGTCTTCAATACAGTGTTACCTTAGTAACCACCGATAGCATATGTATTGAACCCGGTTCTGCCCTAAGGTTGAATTATTGGAGGGCTATTTCTTTTCACCCTTTTCACATTCAATTCTATTTCATTCTTCAACCCTTCCGGTGCTTACGAGACTTCATAACTAGAACCTTGTTGGGTTTATTCAAGTACTAGCTCTGTCTCAATCCGCACTCTTCCCATATTCTCATTTTCTCCTTTTTCATCATACCTAAGGACTCTACACTATCTAGTGGATTGTCCCTGGGTAGATCCCTCCGGCTCTGGCGAATCGTGGGAACGAATACCTAACCTAACCATCCTTATAACACCATGCATAAAGTAAATTGGTCGGTCTTTTGGTATTGTTCTTCTTCCATTGGAACCAATTGAAAAATCATTTGAAAAACAATCAAGGTACTTGTGATACGAGATCAAAGTATTTTGTACCTTAATAGTTTTGATCATTTAGAAATGCTCCCCTTCAACATGTGCATATGATTTGAAATTGTTTAGCACATGGAGGCAAGAGTTCTTTGAAACATATTCTTGATCACAATTTTCATAGAAAAATCCATTTGATTTTCTTGGTAAAATTCTCCCCCTCAATATGTGCATAGGATATTTGAAATCATTTTATCACATAGAGGCAAGAGGTCTTTTGAAAGAACTTTCACGATCACACAACCATTTAGAAACCATTTGAAAACTCCATTTGAAAACTCAATCAAGGTACTTTATGTTAAAACATAAAAGCTTTTGTACCTCGATAGTTTATTTTCTTTTGAAGTGCTCCCCCTCAATATGTGCTTCGAGATCGAAAGCGTTTAGCACATATAGAGAGCGGCTACTGAGTGAATCAAATCGATCATCATTTATCAAATTTCATTATTAAATCACAAATTCTCCCATAAAAAATATCAAACCCTTTGAGATTTTGGATCCCAAGTGATTTAATAAGGTTTGGAAAACTTGGGAGAATATGTGGCCTTGTTTAAATACTCATCATGTTTTTGGATAAATCCTCCTCCTCAACATGTGCATTGTGTATTTGAAATCGTTTGGCACATGGAGGCAGGAGTGCCTTTAAAGGACTAAAACCAATTCCATTTAAACATATAAGAGATTTAAATGACGATATCTCCCCCGATCAAAAATTTCAAACCAGTTGAGATTTAGGATCCCAATTGATTTAAATCATTTAGAAAAAATTGGGGAAAGACGTGGCAAGATTTAATTTTGAAAATGACGATAGGGACCATTTTAGACATTAAAGATTGTTAGTGTCGTGATTGTTTTAAGATCTTTAAGTAAAATAAAACAATTTCACAATCAAACAAGAACAGAAAAAATTTCATTTTGAAAGATCTTGATTCTAAAGAAAATCATACCATGACATAACATTAAATCTTTAGGTCACCACATTTTAGCGTACAAACGGACTCTTTTGAAGAAATATCGTTTGAAAATATTTTAAATTAAATCACTCTCCCCTCAATCGATGACCGTAGTCGATGATTGAGTGACTTAAGTATTGATAAAATGAAGTCCGGTGATTTTCAAAATTTAGTCCAATTTATTTTCAAAACAATATTTTCCATTTTCAAAACAATTTAATCAAATTTTTCAAAATTATTTAAAACTGATATTCTGCACAAAGATACGTTAGGTGATTGTACATTTGTTGTAGGCTTGGAAGAAAACCGTCTGCTGAGATGCACGGTGAGACTTTACGTTGCATTTTAATGCCAAATGAGGTCAAATTAAGCTCCGTTTCTTCAATCACTTTGAAGAAAACCATCTGATGCAGATGAGACCTCTTACGTTGCATTTCATGCCAACTCTCCATTGAAGTCCAATTAAGCTCCGTTTCTTCATTTGTCAACCCAAGATATAGTTACCCTTTCCTTTCGGCATCCAATCATCTTCAATTGTGGGATCCGGATCAAGAACATTCTTATATCCATATATGCATACATTAGTAGACACAAACAGATATATGGTGGTCGACATCACCCAAACAACAATCGACTAATAAAAGTCAATTCAACATATCAATCAGATCATATATGACATGGGAATAATGTGTTCATCAAACTCTAATCATCTAATCCTAACAATCATATCCTAGGCACCTAGTCCTTCAACATAGGTTAACATCATTTTTAATTAAGCATATTAGGATAATTAAGAAAGCCCGTTAGATGATATAGATTTGAAAACATTCTCCCCCTCAATCAATGACTCATTTTCTTAAAAGTTTAAAAGCGTTGAAGTCATTGATTGAGTTTCAAAATTTATGAAAACACTGATTCTGATTGATTTTCAAGCAACTCATTTTCCACCATTTTTGAAACAAATATTTTTCTGAAGAATTTTAGACGGAAAAACATTTGTATAGGAACAGCAGTCCTTCGACATACTTTCCTCAAATTGTTTTAGGATAAGTGCACGAAATTTTTGAAAATAGGTTTAGCGTAGCACTTTCCTTTCTTTAAAAACGGGTTGCTATCAGAAATAATAGCAAGCCATTGTTTTTAACGGTCACACCGAAATAAGCGCTAAGCCATAGTTTGAGACATGTTTTGAAAGAAATATTTACACCTCCTGCTCGAACTTCATCTAAAGTCCCGTGCCATTATTGAATGACATTTCTAAGACCGTAGATGTTATCGATACCAGAAGACATGTCTTGAGAAAACATATTTTTGGTATTTTTCAATTTTCTGATTTTTATGGGTTTTTGTTGATTTTATATTTTTCTATTTTTTTTGTTGGTTTTATATTTTTGTATTTTTTTTTTTAAAATTATTTACAAAGATAGAGAAATAGTTTTAAGAAGATGATGATCACGTCGAGATAAGGAAATCGTTCAGCACTTTGTAGAAGATAGAAGTCATCATCTCTTAAACTTTCACCACCAAAGCATTCGAGGCTCTTGAATCGTCATCGAACTTGAGCCTTCGAAAGTGAGACTTTGGTAGCTTCCCCCAAACCGACAAACTATAAAGACCATTTCCCCAAGAAGTAGAAATGAATAAGAGCGGTCTCATTGAATGAAGCTCAGCACCCCGAAGAATCACGAGAACAACGATGTAACAAGTTGAAACATTGATCGCCCGATTGGTTATCAAATCCGGAATAGCGATTAAGTCCGATCACATGAACTTTGTTGTGTTGTCGTCCCCGATGTACACATTACTCTTCTAGATTGACCAGATTGTTACATTCGGAGACAATATATCAACATCTTCATTTTACGGTGCATTCGGTTATCTTCCATATAACCAATCAACCCATAATGTACACAAGTACCCAACGGAGTAGACACAACGACATCACGTGCTTGGTTGAATCATGATCTTCTCTGCGGATATCAACTCGGAAATAAGCGATTAAGCTCGATCATCATGTGAACATGTTGTGTGTCCACGATGTACACATATCTCTCCCCGATGGTTCGATCTCATCGAAATCATCATTACATTGTGTACATGAAGCAATAACCGGAAGCACTACCATAAACCATATTGAAGATGTCGATAAGCAATATCATCTCACGCTCCAAATATTCTTCTCATATTTCTTCCCTCTTGAAAGTTGAGTTAACACATACCAAAAGTATCCGAGACCACTTCCCTCAAATGATTGGAATAATATATCCTTCCCCCAAATAGTTGGAATAATACAACCTTCCCTCAAATAGTTGGAATAACACACCAAAGGCTACGAGTTAAACGAGTTTTTCTGGTTATGACATTTGTCTTTCCGGGATTACTTCAATAGAGAAGAAGTATTAAGTTCATCACGTGTACTCGCTGTGTGTTTAGATGTGTATCTCCTTCCCCCTTGCTGGTTTTGATACCTCGGAATCAACCAACACATTATACATGCCAAATACTCTTGAAGAGAAGAACAAAAATTAGCTCAACGAGAATCACTGTGAGAATCAAGCACTACTGAAACTCTCCTGACTATCTTTACCAACCCATATGTAGACAATTTGAAGTGACCATTGAAGAAGAAAAACCCGATATACCAAACTTAAAACTGAAGTCGAATTCCGCCAGAATTTGTATCTTAAGCTTGCACTTAATGATGGAAGAAGCGGTGTAGAATCTATGCTTTAAGCAAATTTCTAAGTACTCAATACCCAATGAAAGTATGAGACATTAACACCTCTTGCGATTATCCACATCGTCATCTGCGTGTGACATCGAGTAAAACAACATAACTCCTAAAAGTGATAGTTAACCGGTCTTCAACCATCCACTCAAACTGCGGTAACTAGATAAACCAAGACTTCAACTCAAATTCTTAAGCCCGAGCAAGTTATCAAATAAGAACACGCCTTTGTGAACAACTTCAATCTCAAATAAGTGATAAATGAGTAACTCAAGTAATCAACTTGTGTCAAATGTCCAACACGTGAATAAACATACAATCGGATGTACATTGACCCATTGAATGAACCGGAGCAAATGATTCCTCAACATCAATGCATTCTTCCTAAATGTATACATGTAGAGACCGATCCGGAAGATTCACCAATAATGTTTTTAAGCGGATGATGAAGTCATTTTCCTTAATGTTCATGTGGTTGATTCTGAGTGCACATTTAGGAAAAGAACAATGAAACAATGATCCGTGAAGATTTGGCAAAGGAATACCAAAGAGCGGATCACTATTCATGAGTGCAACTGCAATGATAGTCATTAACAATGCCTTGAGGAATAATTGTAGATTGGGCTGCTTGAGTAGTCTGAGAAGTACTTCTTAGATGATCAATATTCACTCGTGGTTGGAAATACTCATCAAACATATCTTGAACCAATGAATCCCAAAAAATAAATCCCATTTATCCTAGTGAAAGTGAAACATTATGCGTTGGAGGAGAGTCATCAAACATTAAGTCGTATAACCATTATTCAAACATCCATCATCATTTAGTATATTCACTCTTCTCCCCCCTCAAAATTGCATCTGAAGTTGCCATTTTTGATTTAGCAAGTGAATAAGAATATACATCAATGAACGTAGATCCACTTGATGACTGAATGAGCATGGGAGAAACATGAAGATTGTTGATGAAGAATGTCGATGAGAATGGTCATAAACATGAAGATTTCTCTTCTTTTAAAGATAAAGCGCCTTGAAGCGTACACCTTTCTTTTCTTTGAGGAACGGGGCGAAGTGTTATCTGCGAGCGCCATAGTGTGTTGAAGACGAGGCCTGGAATCGATGTGAGCAGGCGTCATAGCCGAATGAATATCAAGATTGAGTTACTTGAACCCGTGAGTTATGAGATATCAATCCTTGTGTTATCCATACTTTAAACCAGTCCATGTATAGAAGGATCGAAGTATAAAGCTGAGTAAGGTCTACCGCACTAACATTACAAGCTTGATTGCATATATATTGGTTAGTGACATTAGTATCCAAACCCTTTGGGGTTTCACGTTCAACCTTGATTTTGTCATGAAAACAACTTTACGGTAGGGATCCACCTAAGTCCGCATCCTTAAACATTCTACCAGGCGGTATCCACTTATGGCAAGGTCTAGGATTGTTAGGCTTCTTATGCATAGTAGAAGACTTATCCTTATTCCTAGTTTCCAAAGATTTAGCAGTTGGTATCCATCTAGGCGAAGTTTTTGGTTTGTTTTGCTTCACAACATGTTGAACCTTAGTCACATTAGTAGTCTTAGTGGATTGTACCTTAGCATGTGAATTAGGAAAATGTTTCTTTTGTGGAAAAGACTCAAAATTTCTAGTTTTGTTTTCTACATGCTTAGCATTCATATGCACATAACTATTCTTAGATGCACGCCAATCCTTAGTCTTTTGAGTGTTCCTAGGTAGTGGTTTACAACTACTAGCAGTGTCTTGAAATCTCGTAGAATTCCTCACCCTAGGTCTTGTACCTAAAATTCCGTCTTTCTAGAATCACATGCCTTTTCTAGCTTTTTCTAGATAATAGTTCTTCCACAAGTCATTCATATCATATGAATTCTTGGTTTTAATGCTTGGTTTTGACTTTTGTTTTGGAACTAATCCTAGAGTCTTTGGGAGTAGAAGTGGCTACGTCTTGAGGGTTAGCAGACTAGAAGCCTTATTCTTAGGTAACTCGGGTGAAGTGACTGGTTTTGACAAAACATGTTTCTCATCAACTTGGGAGGCAAACCGTGTTTTTGAAAATTTGGGTCTTTCGGATATAAAGCAGAGGGTACTAACAATGGACCGGTTTCTAATGGGATGAGAAACTGGTTTCCCAAGGTTGATGGTTTTGTAAACTTAGTGTTCACACTTTTCCCTGATTTTTCCTAAGCTCATTTTTAAGGCAACAATAGCGAAACTCTTTTCCCCTCGAAGTTGAGCTTTGAGAACATCAAATTTTGCTATCAAAGAGTTTGTTTGTTCTATTGACTTAGTTCTAGCTTCTTTGACAGAGTCACTTAGTTCTATGTGATGCTTTCTCAAGGACTCATTTTCCTTTAGTAATTTGGCCACACAAACCGCTAATTCATCATTTCTCATTTGAATATCATCAATAACATTAACATCATAATTACTTGTAACCAAATTACTTTTCACATGCATATCAGAAATATGTTTCTTCAAATTATTGATAGTTGAGTTTTTGTCTTGAAGTTGAGCTTTCAAAGTGTTTATTTCAAAAAGTTCACGAATTCGGAAGTTCGATTTTTACATGGTTTGTTAATTTGAAAACTTTCTTCTTTACTTTGTATCGCAATTTCAAGTGAAATGCAATGTTTTTCAAGATTTGAGAATTTGTTTGAAAGTTCATCAAAAGCCTTTTTATCAACCATATTGTTTGTTTTGAAACACTTAATCTCAAAGCTTCGGTCCTCGATTAGGACATTTATCGAGTCATGTTCAAAGATCATGATCAGTTTGTTTAAGTACTTTAGCAGATGCACTATATTGAACAATAAATGGTACCTCATTACATGACACCTGTTCAATTTCGGTCCGATATCCGCATCCACATCATGTGTAACAAGAGTCACCTGAACTGCCGTGTCAAGCTTATCTATTTATGAGCCTCTGTATTGGTGTCAACGATCCATCATCTGATGCTTTACCTATCTCAACACTACAATCTCTTGATTGGACTTGACATTCATTCACCAAATATTCATTCACCTCTCGACATCAGTATCCTCATCTTTCTGGACATGAGTTCTTGAACAATTTGTTGCCTCATTCTTTGTTGTCTCTTTTATTATGCATTCAGCAACATCCGATCTTTCAAGTAACACATTACCCAACTCATCACAACAATCTCTTAACCGCACTGACACACATCCACTTTTTCATCTTTCTGAGTAACTTCCTCAATATACTTCTCCACATTATGCATGAGATGAATAAGTGTCTCAATGAACATGCTAATTTCTATTCCAGTGTGCCTCTTGAAGATATATTTCACCAAGTCTTGATCATAATCGATGAATATTCCCCATTGATGAATTCTGAAATTGTTTGTGGATCACATGAAGCCAAAGATGGAACTATCCTTTTGAACCTTTTCTTTATCAAGTTGTTGTTCCAATTGTTCTAAGTTCAACAAGCAAGTTTCTAGTCGGGTAGGTAAATCGACGGAAGATGGCACTACATGTTCGATCCCTAATTGTGGACAAAAGCATGAGGTAAAGAGTGAAGTAGTCGATAAGGTTCAATGTTACTTTCCATTAGCATGGCATTTTGTAGCCTAAACTGGTGCAATTATCTCTCTTTAGATTCTCGAACACGAGAGATCTCACATCCTCATTGCTTAATTCAATCATCTTTAATCGTCGATTAGCATACATTATCATTGTTGTCCACAACATCATACAGTTTAAGCACTTCGAAATCACCGGGGTCAGTAGAGTAAGACATGATGTGGTAGAATGCACAGGATTTTACAAGTCTATGATTTAAACCGAGAAATAGAATCTTTCACAGGATTTTACTAAAATCAAGACCAAACCGTTAAGCAATGACCAATGGAGCGTGTTAAGATGACTGATGGATTGTCACAATGATAGACAATTGTGTGTTAGGACTTATGATTGTTTGTAGGATTAGTAGAGATGTTGTTTGGTTGAGATTTGGATTGGTTTATGCTCGTTTTTACGGAGAAATTTGGGTCTAAAAACATAAAAACCTCAATAACTTCGTTGGAGCGGATTTAGGCCTAGAAGGTTGACCTTTGGTTTATTCAGTGCCATTCTCCTCGTTCTCACGGTCGTTTTGATGGGTAGAACGCAAAACGGAGTTCGGATCAAAAGTTATAGCCGTTTGAAGTTTTGTCGGGAAAAGTCAACAAGTAGCTAAGAATTCTTGAACCAAGTCGCTAGGACCCAACTTCATTTGACACAAGTCGCTAAAGCACCAAGTCGCTACACGCCAAGTCGCTAAAGAGCAACTTCGCTAACACCAAATCGCTAAGCATAAGCTAAAGAACAACTCGCTAAGTGTCCAAGTCGCTAACAATTTACACTACAACTCGCTAACAATTTCTGAAGCAAGTCGCTAACCTCACAAGTCGTAGTGCCCGTAGTGGAGAATCCACTAACTTGTACTATTTGTCGGCTTGTCTCAATAGACAAGTCGCTAAGCTCAAATCGCTACCACTTTAACTACAAGTCGCTACAAACTTACAAAGCAAGTAAGCTACCAAGAATAAAAATCCGTGACTTAAGTTAGCAAGAAAATCTCAAAATACCACTTTTCAATCCAAAAACAACCCAACCACGATGATTCAAGCCTTCCAAATCAAAACCTAAACACTTATGATGATCCTAAACACAAAAGTACAATCAAAATCCAAGCTTTAACAAAAAAAATGGTCCAAATGATGCAAATACCTTTAAACTATTTCAAAACCAAAAAAAACCATATAAAACCACTAGAAATCCAAGAACATGTGATAGATGATCAAACCATGGCTCTTGATACCATTTGTAAGATTTTGGATTTCATAAACACATATCAAACACAAGTATAGATCGAATAGTATAGAGTTTAGAGAGAGAAAGTGGTATCCTTTCTAGAGAGAGAAAGTGAAAGAAAATATAGAAGGTTAGATTAAGAATGAGAAAGGTCCAACCCTCTACCTTGGGAGGTAGAGGGTATTTATAGTTACATAATAAACGTCCTCCTTCGGACTGTGGATCAGGCATACAGTGGGTAAAGACCCGTCATTCCTCCACGGTGTTGCACTAAACTAAATAACTAACTAATAACTAGTAAATAACGTAATGTCAACGAGCTAACATATGCTAGACTATAGATAGGGTGACTGACACTTCACTATGGAATTTCCAATTCCTAACAGTTTGGATCGGAGTAATATGGTCAAGGTTTGCATATTATGCGATTTAGATCTTCCGGAGAGGGTATGTGTGAACAATATGGACTATTTTCTTCACGAAAGTTGAAGAGAGAATCAAGAGACCAATCTTCGGTGAAGGCACATTGTCCATGATTTGGAATCCGGAGGATGTGAGAAAAATTCCCAAGGGTTAGAGTGAACTTTTGGTTTTTGATATAAAACCAAAGAGATTGAGAGCGATCCTCGTAATTTAACGAGTTTGACTTGTGGAAGAATTCCATTATGAACCTTGGACATATCTTCTCGTTGATTTCAAGAAGACATTCTAGTCCTATGGCTCGGAAGGATGTATTGATACCTTCTTGAATTATAGAGGTGTCTACATACGTCCTTCGTGGAAGTGACGATTTTGAGATTATTGAACCCACGGACATGATTGCCAGGTGTGTTGGGTTCAAGAGAGATGTTCGGAGTGTAGACACTAGTGAGTGAAAAATCAAACTCATATTCATGCATTATAGTGACACCTATAGGAAAAGATGAGTTAATAGAAAATAATGTTTGTGATCAACCCATGGTTATCTAATGTTTTATTAGATTTTTATTAACAATGGTTTTTAACAACAATGACGCTTAACTTACTTATGGTTTTTAATCTTGCATGAAAACTGTTTTCCAGAATAGAGGACGGATCCCACGGTTCTTTTACAAAGGGATTGGCTAGTATATCTTCAGGATCTCGTGGATCAGTAGTAATGTAAAAGCGATTTGATAAAAACATAGGTTTTATAGTTTTTATACCACGAAATATGTTTTATCCTACATTTTCTTTTAGCATGCATACATGACTTCTAATGTATCACGAGAGAAAAATAAACAAATAAAACAAAATAAATGACAAATACATTATGATAATAATAATCTAGATAACTAGATTATTAGTAATATTGCATTTCAATACTAAGGATGATACAAAGGATTGGGTATATGATCCCAATGTAGATTAACAACACAAAGTAAATGTCTCCATATGTGAACTTCATCATAGGGAACACAAGTGCAATGAGTGTTAAGGCGATGAGCACGAGTGCGATGAAACCATGTTGATGACGAATCTTCTTGGTTTCGGTTGAGATGGAATGAGGAGGAAGATGAAATTTTTGAATGAGAGGAAATTTTGAAATTGGAAGATTTGAAAAAGTGAGGGTTTGGTAGAGGTCGGATTGGGGTTATTTATAGGAAAGGAGGAATTTTTGAAATTTGTGTTTTGTTTTATTATTGGATTAAAAGAAACAAAACATAAGTTTTAAATACCACTTTAGGCGAAATAAAACACGTTATGTGAAAAAGGCTTCCTAATGAAGCTTCATGTAAAACATGGAATTGCACAGAAGATAATCATATAAATACCTAAATAGGTATACTTAATTATCAAGCAAGTAAAAAGAAAATCATACCTCTAGCGCACTTAGAGGAAGGTATTCTTGTTACCAAGCGACTCCTAAAGCTTGGTGGGTATGAGCTTTGACTAATAAACATGACAAGGAAGATTAGTGCAATTAAATGAAAAAGTAAATAAGAAAAAAAATGTTTTTTATCAAATCAACATCCAAACATATAGTTTTGAAAGACATGGTGTTTGTTTTTATGAAAAACCTTCTTTGTAGTTTTCAATTAACTATGGATCGTATCAAGTTTTTAAAGTACAATATACTTCAAGAAACTTGGTAACGAAGCTCTGATGCCAATTGTGAAAAACTAGAAGGGGGGGGGGGTTGAATAGTTTTGCCAATTTAAACTTCCTTTTAAACTATTTAGATCGACTTATGTCAATCTATTTGGATGTGTGTGTTGGATGTTGATAAACAAGCATATAAAGGTAAGTAATGAAAAGATGAGAGTAAGAAGCACAAAACCACAACACGAGTATTTATAGTGGTTCGGCTACAAGGAAACCTTCCTTGCCCTACTCCACTCCCCGAGTCACCTACTCGAGAGTTCGTAATCACTACACCAATCTCCTTATCGCGGAGAAGCCTTCACAACGTCGCCTACCCTTTTTCGGTGCTAGGCTAACCACCGGGTTCTTTCACTCCAAGGTGAACCACACCTACACAACGTCGCCTACCCTTTATAAGGTACTAGGCTAGGTACCTAGTTCTTTCACTCCAAGGTGAACTACACCTTCACAACGTCGCCTACCCTTTATTAGGTACTAGGCTAAGCACCTAGTTCCATTGCAATGGAGGAACTACTACCATACTACACCAACGACTAATCCCAAAGGAGATATACTCCTTTACAACATCATCAAGGATTTCAATATCCTTGGATCTAATGCTAGTCTATCTTGTACATCGAAACACACCATATCGAGTGTACATCTAAGGCACCTTTCACTAATGCCTTTGACTAGATCTACAAGAAACCTTTCACTAATGTCTTGTGTCTTCACTTCTAAGCACCTTTCACTAATGCTTATTTGTCTTGACTTCTAAGCACCTTTCACTAATGCTTCTTTGTCTTGACTTCTAAGCACCTACCACAAGTGCTTATCCTATTGAAGATAGATACCCTTCACTAATATCTTCGTCTTGACACTTGAGACATCTTTCACTAATGTCTTCAACACTACACTTCTTTGAATAAAGAAAGGAATCATCAACAAGAAGACTTCAGTAGCCTTGATGATGAGGAGGCATGGCAACTCATGGACTTGAGCTTGCTCGGCTTCAAAGGTGGTGATCTTGCCTTTAAGAGGAACCTAAAAGATCACATAAAAACAAAACTACAAATATAGATCTCTTGGATCACGAGGTTAGTGAGTTTTAACTCACGGAGAAAGTGTGTTAGAAAAGGGTGAGAAATAATGAAGAAATGGCTCACTATTTATAGAGGAAAAATCCTCTCGTTCCCGGATCCCACGGATCCCTACCACAAGGATCCAACTAGCACAAAGCTAGGGATCCGTGGCAAGCATCCTCTTGCCCATGGGTATTTTGGTTATGGGTCATGGGTCATGGGTTGAACCATGGATCTTTGGCTAGATACAATGTATCTTTGAGTGCAATGCACTTAGTCACTTGGGTATGGGTTGATCCATGGGTTATGGATATCATCCATGTGTGATATAAGCATGATGTCATGCAATGGGTTATGGGTCAAGATCCATGGGTTATGTGCTTTGGGTTGTACCCAACTACATTCAATGTATTTGCCCAATGGGTTGTGATACTTAAGTTTCTACCCATTTATATTACCCAATATACTACATACTAGTTATGTGTATGTTTAATCCAAATATGTAAACACTAGTATTATTAAAACATAAAATCACTTATACTTGATTTAGTGTTTTATGTGAAAATGTGAATATGTTAGAAACTATTAGTTCAAACCATTTACGTATTTTATTTGTTTCGTTAATATGATTTTACGTTTGTTATCGACAAAATATTAGAAGATCGTAAAATATAAATCAGCGTTTTACGGCTTATTTGTATTAACAATCTCCCCCCTTTTGTTGATGACAAAACATAAAATTATTTTAAGGAAAAGCTAAAATTCGTAAAAGTTTGAATTGTAGTTTTTACTTTCTTCTCCCCCTTTTTGTCGAAACAAAAGTGTTTGAAGGAAAGCAACACATCGTTTTTAAGAAAAACATGTGAAAGAAATAAAAATAAGAGAGAAAAAAATTAGAAGAGTAGCGAGGAAAGGATCTCGTCTTTACTCCCCCTTGACGAGTCCATACCTATGTAAGGGCGTCAAGTAAGTGATACTAATCTAGTTTGTTTGCAAATAAGTTTGCAAAAGATTTCGTCTAAGAGACGAATGTGCTCCCCCTTGATGATTGCAATTTTGCAAGGGGATGTCACGAGATGTAAACCTAGTATTGCAAGTAATTTGCAATGTATTGCTTTGACATAAAGCTCCCCTAGCTTTAGGATGTCAAAGTCTTCATGTTGTAAATTGAATAACTACAAAACAAAGGTTAGAAAGCAAGTATAATTCACAATTTCCTACAAATGTGGTCCAAGTTAGTAGTAAATAACTTTCTGTCTCACGGATCCTTGGTTCCCTCCTAGTAGGGATCCGTCTAGGCAATCCCGAGGGATCCGTATTAGTGTTTAATTTCAAAGCAAAGGTGATATAACAAGTAATGTTATCACAAAAATGAGATATGAATACAAGGTAATCATATGCTCAGAAAAATAACAAGTAGCATGTAATTCCATTTAATAAAACTAGAGTTATGATATACATGACTCTAAAAACTAAGAAATTAAGAAAATACATGACTAGGAATTTCTAAACTAACTATTGCTTGATGCTAGGACACCACTAAAATCTTCTAGCTCAAGTTTTGTTTAGGTTTGATCTCGTCGAAACGTTCGAGGAGATGATAGAACATGAAACGTTGGTCTTCTCGTACTTCATGTATCAAACTTTCAACATGTTGACAATGATAGCAATCTTTGTCATGGCTAGGTAGTGGTGGTGGAAGAAATGAAATAGCTTGATGCGAAGGATCAAGTGAAGCGGCTTGTGGAGCTTCAAACGATGGAGGGATTGGTGGAGGCGCATTTGAGAATGGCTCGACTAAGAATGATGGTGGTGGTAGAGAAGTGTCAACTTCCATATGGTCGGGTGGTTGACTTTGATGATTTCTCATAATCCAAATGGGATTATATGATGGAATCGGCGAAAAGGAAGCCGGAGCAAGTGTTGACTCAACACTTTGATTTTGAACCATTATTCCTCCTAATAAGGAAAATGTTGTCGTGAATCGGATGAGACGGCCTAGGAGGCAAGTCCTCTAAATTGTAGAGGTGTGGTGATGATAGTGGGGATGTAACTGAAATAGCTCTAGGAACCAATGGTGATGGTTTAGTGGAGATGATATTGTTTGGCCTAGGAGGTATGGTGGTGTTTGGCATAGGTAGTTTTGTGGGTACTATCCTTTTAGGAATTGGTTTGATTGGATGATGAAGGATCCTATCATTTGTTGGCTTGACCGGAGATGATTCGGTTGAAAAGATTTCGTGTATAATGAACTTAGGAATAATGAACTTGTGTTTCATAACTATTGTGCTCACCTTAAGGATAGTCTAGAATGTCTCCGTGAGATTGTGGAAGAGGATTTCATAAATAAGCCTCTTGATAGAGAAATTAGGTTTGCTTGCATTCAGGCCAAACAATCTCAGGAGCTGCTAGAATGTTTAATAGCAACATGTCCTAAATCCTTAGGTGCAAAAGGTAAAGCTGTGTCACCTTGTTCTATGCCTAGTGCCAAGCATACAAACCATTCTATGCGGGTTTAAGAAAGTAAACACTAATATGCCTTCAAGTAGTTTAGATCCACACTTCTAATTCAGGAATGCAAAAAGTAGATCAACCAACTAATGTTCCCATAATTCCCTCTACGGGGAGTAATCGGTGACATTAAAGCAAGCGGGTCAAAGCCTCCATGCAATACCAAGCAAGATAGGACCTCGCAAGCTAAGAATGTGCATTGGAAGAGAGTAGAAGATCACCCTAGGAATATTAAGTTTGAGTTGAATAAAGCGAATCGTGTTGATTCTAGTATTAGCTATAAGCGTCGTAATTAATTGAATTCGCTACTATTTGCAAACCATGTAATGATGACTTCTTGATTTCTGTTACTAATCATGAATGTGGTGTGAATGTTTTATCTAATCTTGTCAAATGCCCTGTTAAAAACTGTTAATGCTAAAAATCAAGCTAAGAAGGCTAAAGGCAAAGGCGAAAGAAAGTTAGAAAATAGTGGAAACCCACAAGAAGGAAATTTAGTAAAATAGGTTATCAATGGAATACCCATCGGGTAAGGTTAATGAGTTTTGCCCTAAATTTGCTAAGTCAATGCCCACTAGAAAATGGATGCCTACTGGTAGAACTATTCCTTAAGAAGTGAACATACTTTGAATAGGTCAAATCAGGACACTAGCCTTTGCATCTATTTCTAATGATTCCATTGTTTCTACCTCGATGTGGGTGTTCCAATCATGTTACTAACCAAATGGAACCCATTCTTGCATGGGGATCCCAATTATCCGGTTATCCATTCTTGTGCTGTGTTCAACGTAGGTCGTTCAAATCGTTACGTGGTACTTGGACTCAGTGCTTCCAAGCATATATTTGGAGACCGGTGCCGACTCATGAACTTCATGAGTAAATTCATCGGAACTATGAGATTGGAAAGCGATCATTTTGGTGCTATTATGGGTTATGGAGATGCGTGGTTGGAAATAGTGTGATTTCGGGGTATATTATGTTGAAGGTCTTGGACATAATCTATTCTCTATCGATAATTTTGTGATTGATTTAGAAGTGGCCTTGAGAAAACATACTTGCTTTGTTAGAGAACTTGACGATGGTGTGTAACTTCGAGGAACTTCGTGGTTCAAACCTATACACCATCTCTATCGAAGATATGATGAAATCTTCACCCATCGCTGCTGTCAAAGGCTTCCAAAACTAAGTCATGGCTATGGTACCGCCGTCTCAATCACTTGAACTTTGGTACCATAAACAATCTTTCCAGAAAGGACTTAGTAAGAGGATTACCCAGTTAAAGTATGAAAAAGATCATCTTTGTTCAGCTTGCCAATTGGGAAAAAGCACGAAATATGCCACAAACCAAAACCCACAAACTCGGTAATGGAAGTTCTTCATACCCTTCATATGGATTTGTGTGGACCAATGAGAGTGCAAACGATAAATGGGAAGTAATACATTTTAGTGTTGTTGATGACTACTCTCGATTTACTTGGGTAAAGTTTTTGAGGACAAAGGATGAAACTCCTAATGTCATCATCAAACTTATCAACAAACTACAAGTTCGACTCAACAATACTTGTTAGAATTGTTCGAACGGACAATGGCGAGAGTTAGTTAACAAGGACTTAATTCAGTTTTATGAAAGTGTTGGAATCGGTCATCAAAGAAGTGTTCCACGAACTCCTCAACAGAACGGTGTAGTTGAAAGACTAAATCGAACTCTTGTGGAAGCCGCAAGAACAATGCTAATTTATTCAAAGGTTCCAATGTTTCTATGGGGTGAAGCCATTGCTTGCACCGCTACACCCAAAATCGTTCCCTTATTCCTACCTCTCATGGAAAAACTCCATATGAACTTGTTCATAAACGAAAACCTCTCCTACCTTCGTGTGTTTGGTGCTTTGTGCTATCCAACAAATGGACGGTCAAGATTTAGGCAAATTAAGAGCAAAGGCAGATATTGGAGTTTTTGTTGGTTATGCACCAAACAAGAAGGGTTACCGAATCTACAACAAGAGAACCCGAAATATCATGGAAATAATTCACGTTACGTTCGATGAGCTGACCGGTCAAGTGGCTCTAGGACAATCCAGATTCACGGACCCGCATCTCAACTTTCATCAAGTAGTCCTATCAGTTCTACTCTCGTTTCAAATCCCTCACCGGCAACTCATTATGTACCTCCTTCAGAAGATGATTTGAAGAAATTATTTGATCCTATGTTTGATGAACACTATGAGCCAAGGGCTAATGATCTGTCAATTCCATCATCAGAGGATGCTCCTATCCAATCAATGAAGTTAACCCTTCGGTTTCAATGTCACTAAGTCAAGAAGCCTTACGCTAATAACTTCGGTATCATCATCAATGCCTCAATCATCAAGTGTACACAATGGAAATGTTGCTTTACATGATGATGAAAATCCTTTGCTCCTCGAGAAGATGAACCTTTTGAAAATATATTTGCTCTGAATCATCATCATAAATCGGGAGAAATCGACTCTATTACTTCGTTCCTCAACAACAACTACATGAACACCTTAGAAAGTGGACACATGATCACCCATTGGACAACATCATTGGAAACCCTTCTCGTTCAGTATCCACTCGTCGACAACTTGCAACCGATGCCTTATGGTGCTTCTTCAACTATGTATTCTCTAAGATCGAACCAAAAGACGTCAAAACTGCTATGAATGAAGACATTTGGTTCAATGCCATGCAAGAAGAAATTCATGAGTTTGATCGACTTGATTTATGGGAATTAGTACACCGCTCTGTGCCTTGATCATTGCTCTAAAGTGGATCTTCAAAGTAAAACTTGATTAGCATGGTGATGTTTTAAAGAACAAGGCTCGATTGGTTGCAAAAGGATACCGTCAAGAAGAGGGTATTGACTTTGAAGAATCATTTGCTCTTGTTGCTCGTATCGAGGCAATCAAAATCTTCTTGGCTAATCTTTGCAAGTAAGAACATGGTAGTTTATCATATGGATGTAAAGACGGCGTTTCTTAACGGAGATCTTAAAGAAGTCGATATCGTCACCAACTTGAAGGGTTTGTGAATCGAGCATCCTACTCACGTCTATCGTTTGAAGAAGGCTCTTTACGGTTTGAAGCAAGCTCCAAGGGCATGGTATGATACGCTATCAAAGTTTCTTCTATCTATTGGATTCAGCAAAGGAGCAGCTGATCCGATATTGTTCACTAGAAAGTCAGGCAAACATTTAATTCACGTTCAAATATATGTTGATGATATTATTTTTGCCTCGATTGACCCCAATGAATGTGATCATTTTTCAAATGAAATGGGTTCCAAATTTCAAATGTCAATGATGGGACAAATGTCATTTTTCTTGGGATTACAAATTTCACAAAGTCCGGAGGCATTTTTATAAATCAATCTAAATATGCAAATGAGATTTTAAAGAAATTTGGATTTGATTCTTGACCCTGTTGACACTCCCATGATAGAGCGTACTAAACTGGATGAGGACCACTCGGGATCATGGTAGACCAAAGCGAAATATCGTAGTATGATCGGATCCCCGATGTACCTCACACCCGATGACCGACATTATTTGTTATTTGTTTGCATGTGTGCTAGATATCGAGCTAAGCTTACCAAAAATCACCTTGAAGCGGTTAAACGGGTCTTTCGGTATCTCCAAGGAACCATCTATATGGGACTTTAGTACCCGAAGGACACCGGTATGTCACTAACGACCTATGCGATCGATCATGCAGGATGTCAAGATACCGCGTCGAAATACGTCCGGAGGTGCTCGGTTTTTGGGTGATAAGCTTGTAAGTTGGTCATCAAAGAAGCAAATGAGTACTTCTATTTCCTCTACAGAGGTGAATACATAGCCATGTCATCTTGTTGTGCTCAAATCCTATGGATGAGATCCCAATTATCGAACTATGGCTTTGAATTCAACAAAATCCCTCTGTGATAATAAAAGTGCTATTGCTCTCTCATGCAACAACGTACAACACTCAAGAGCAAAACACATAGACATTCAACATCATTTCATCAGGGAGCAAGTAGAAAACGGTGTGGTGGAATTTTATTTTGTGAGGATGAATACCGGTTAGCGACATATTCACCAAAGCTCTTCCTAGAGAACGTTTTGAGTTTATCCTCCCACGACTTGGTCTAAAGAGTCTTCAACCGGAAACACTTAAACGTCTTCAAGAGGAAGAAGAGGAGTAAAAGGTCTTTCTTCATCCATCTCCTGTTAATATTTATTCGAAAAGCAAAATACAAAATTTTAAAACCTTCAAAAAACAAATAGAAAAATATAAAACTTTCAAAAATTCCATAAAAATTTGAAAAATCTTGAAAAACTTCAAAAAATATTGTCATTTTGTCATGCTTTTCTCGATTCGAAAATATCTGCGGTCTTTGTGATGTCATTCAAAGAATGACACGGGACTTTAGATATTGTTCGAATGTTCTTAAAAAAAAATCAAAAAATATTTTTGGGAGAAAGTGAAACAATGGTTTATAGTTCAGTCTATAACCCGTTTTTAAAGAAAGAACAGAACCATGCTTTAACGTATGCTTCAAATCTCATGCTCTGATTCTAAAACCCCACAAATATTTTCCTTCTATAAATTCTTACGAAAAATATTTGCTATATAATGAAAACAATGTTAAACAAAATAACTCGGACTAAATTTTTGAAATTCACTTGGACTTGACAACGGTCAAAATCTCGATCTCTCAATCAACAACTTATGTCATTGATTGAGGGGGAGAATGATTTCAATTAAATCAAAAGGTTATTTGTCATGTTTTCAAAAGATATTCGTGCATGTTATTGGAGTTTAAAGTCTCATAAGTGATCCTTATCGGTTAAATATTTTCATAAGCAAGTCATAATTCTCCTTAAAAGCTCTAAAAAACAATTTAAATCTATAGAGATCACAAATCTCAAATATTTAAAAATTGTGATCGGGGGAGAATTGTGATTTAAATTGGATTTAAACTGATGATTCGATAAATGGTTTCACAAGTGTTTAGCAAGCTTTCCTCCCCACATGTGCCAAACGATTTCAAAATTTCCATGCACATGTTGAGGGGGAGCATCTTTTTAAACCACAAAGAATTGAAACGTGATTGTTTTGTATCTAAGTGCAGGTTCCTTCTAATATGTGCAAAACTTTTTCAAACTTCGAGGCACATATTGAGGGGGAGCGAATTTATGAAAACCTCATCCTTCTCCATTTTGCTTTATCTACTTGATTTGAACAGGGAAGTGATGTTGATATCTTTTAGAAAATGGTAATCAAAGAAGTTAATTCTTTCTCTTGCCTCCGTGTGCCAAAACGATTCCAAAGACACGAAGCACATGTTGAGGGGGAGCTCTGTTTCTAAAAATATCAAACACAATTCAGGTACAAAATGCTTTGATAATATATCACAAGTATCTGAATTGATTTTTAAATGGTTTTCTATTGGTTCAAATGGCAGATGAACAATACCAAATAGACCGACCAAATTTACTTTATGTATGGTGATATAAGGATGATAAGGTTAGGTATTTGTTCCCATAATCCGCCAAAACCGAAGGGATCTACCCAGGGACAATCCACTAGATAGTGTAGAAGTCCATAGGTATGATGAAAAAAGGAGAAAAGTGAGAAATGGAAAGAGTGCGGACTGAGATAGAGCTAGAACTGGAATAAACCTAACAAGGTTTTAGTAATGAAGTCTCGGTAAGCACTGAAGGGGTTGAAGAATGAAAAAGCATTGAATGTGAAAAAGGGTGAAAAGAAATAGCCTTCCAATTATTCAACCTTAGGGCAGAAACCGGGTTCAATTCATATGCTACTGGTGGTTACCAAGGTAACATCGGTATTGAAGACAAGACGTCATGGACCCAGTGACGCACTGCACTACAACTTCCCAAACTACTCAAGTTCCTCTTAAAAGGACTTGTTTCATTCTCACAGGGAACCTACATAATCTATCGACTTTCTCTTAGAGTTTGTTGATATTGAAGAAGGAGACCCTCTCCCTAGTCTCCGTCATAGGAACCAAATATGCACAATTGAGTCTAGAGCCACGAGATCATCAAATAAATCTCCTTAGGACACTGTCAATGAAGACTCTCTGTTTCACACAATGTGGAAAGAGAGATTATATCTTATGAGTCCTACGCATCATCCTTGCGGTATTGCCGAACATCGAGTGATATGCAAACATATTCACAATGAAGATGGAAAGCCTTCTGGAGCCAACATCAAACAAGCTCCCGGTGGGTGGCATGTGAGATCTATCCAATAGATCAACCATGTGACAACTGAGCAGAAACAATGGGGCGATTCAATCTTTTGAATCAATCACGTTCGGGTAATGGATTGACGGATACCTTTGAAAAACCGGTCGTTGTGCTTAAAACCTCTTTTCTTTAGCACATGTTGTGTACTAATATTTCAAAATAAAAGGTGTTTATGATTGATAATTGATTTTCATTAAAACCTTCGTTGTATTGCTAAATCAATTTCTATTGAGCGGATGCGCGATTTTTTCAAATTTCTTTTCATCAATCATGAATCTCAATTATCGCTGATTCACTCACTTCGTGTTGTCTTCTTTGAGGCGTTAGGTTTGAGAACGGCTAGAGCAGTGCGAAACCCTCATCAAGGAAATTCTTCGAATTATACCGATCACAGGCAATACTTGTAGCGATCAACGGGGAACCGTGGGCCGTGTACCTCAATTCAACGAAAGTGATCAAAGACACTTTCGTGCACTTTATTGCTAATTGTTGTATGTAGGTACCCCGGCGTTTGCGGTGTCGAGAATGAAGCGGTCAATCCATAGCCGCATGCTCACACATCACATTCATTTTAAAAGAAATCATGATTAGTGCATCAATGACTCTGATATTCTCACTCCATGCTTACGCTACTGCCGCCAATATCATGAATCAACAAAAGCTTCCGCTACTCTGATGAGAAGAAATCATGATCCAGAATGTGAGCATGTCGGTCCAAATGTCACAATATCACATGATACCAACTCACAATGGATGAGTGAGATTTATGATAGATGATGATCTCAAAGCTGTCCTAAAACTCATTATCACGTGGATCAGTTAAAGACCTCCACTAGAATTATCCAAACATGCGGAAAATGAAGAATCAAAGACTATGAGCTACTGAGCAAAGAATTTAATCAAGAATCCAAGGACAATCTAATGTAATATCTGTTTGTATTCATTGTAATTTGAGGTGACCTCCCTTAGGGGGAGATTGTTAGGATTTAGTAAATCCAGTCATTAAAGAGTCGGTCACCTCAAGTATATGTAATCGTTAGAAAGCTCGTAGTCGTAGATTATTTAATGTTAAGTAGTATTTAGTTATGTAACACCGTGGAGGACGGACGGGTCTTTACCCACTGTATGTCTGATCCACAGCCCGTAGGTGGCGATTTGTGTAAGACTATAAATACTCTCTACCTCCCAAGGTAGAGAGTTGGAGCTCATAATAATACTTTCATTTTATCTCACTAAGTTCCCAAACCTCTAACTCTTTCTCTCTCTAAAACCTCATCTTGTACGCCTACTTGTGTTTACGGTTTGATGTGTTTGTGAAATCCAATATGTTACAAACATAGTAACACATGATATTGTTATTTAGATATAAAGAATTCCAGCGCACCTTAGATATCCTATCCAAATAAAAAACATTACTCGCCATTCCCAAAAAGTTTTTACTAAAGTCAAACTATTATTTCAAATTTTCAAGTATCACATATAAATTATGAATTAAATATTATATGATCATTTCGAACTAGTAGCTCTTGGCATATGACTAGCAACTATTACTATATATACAAAAACAAACAACCAACCTTTGTCATTTAACTTCTTTTTCTCTACTTTGAAAAAACACGCACTACACAACCCACACACTAATAACAAGTAACCATTCATGGAGACATGCGAAAAACAAGACCATTCATTGAGTCACATTATGAACACACAAACTTCGAGTCACCTAGGGAGGTCGCATGTCTGGTCGCCCACTATTTGGAGTCGCCTAGGAGGTCGCATGTATGGTCGCCCATAACTTGGAGTCGCGGACAAGAATTAAGTCGCCTATCATGGACTGTAAATTGAGTTGCCCAACATGGACAAGGTCGCCTACCATAGTCTTAGTCGCCTAGGATGTTGCCTAAAGGGATATAGTACTCCATTTTATTTTTCAGTCGCTTAGGAGGTCGCCCACTAGGAAAGTTCATTTTCGTAAAAAAGATGGGCGCAATTCATTTTGGTATGCTTGTAATATAAATGTGCCATTTAATAATCTTTTTAAAACCAATGTTATCAGCACGAGCTGTGTATCCACGCTTGGCATGGCCACCTAGGGTGAAGATGGGCGACACACCGCTCCTTGGCTGATGTTACAAAGGTTGGGTGAATATGTTATTTGCTTATGAGTTTTGTGTGTGCGATGATTTGTTTTTTGATTAACGTACTATTTTTTTGAAACGGTAATGAAGAAAACATAACATGTGTAAATGTGGTTGATACATACTTAACACTCTAATTAATTAGAGGTGCTAAAAAAGCTGATTTGTAACAAGAGTTAATGGTTGGCAATTTTACTTGTGATCTTTATTAGGCTGGTCGTAGTGATGGGTGAGGCCTCACCTATTAACCTAATTATGACGCGTCACCCCACTAAATAGGAAAAACCTCATGCATGAGCAAGATGATATATAGGAGTGAAATGATGACCCTCATCACCTCTTGGCTTTTATGCATATGTGAGCCTTCATGTATGTTTTTATTGTTATTTATTTGATTTGTAGGTGTGTGTGTGGTATGTTTTCATAAAGTGGTTATTTTTAAGAAAGGTGATGGGAGTAATAACCATTGTGGGTGAAAGGTGAAAAGAAGTGAGGAGAGGCGAATGGTGATGTGGCGTTGAGCTTGACTCGTCATATAAAACTCGAGCTTGAAACTCGATTAAAGCTCAATTATTTTCACATTCCAGGCTCAAACTCGATGAAGAATCGGCATATAAAGCTTGATTCGTCCCGATTTATATGAAAAGTAGTAATTTTATGTATACAAAAGAGTAAAAGATTAATTTAATCGAAGCTCGATAAAGATCGCGAACTTCATTAGCCAAGTATTTTAAAGCTCGAATTCGACTCACAAGTTTACTCGAGTAGACAAATCATTAGAATTTATCTGAATAAAACTGTAAATAATTTATCTTAAAAGTTGTATTTTATTAATCATGACTTGTAATTAAAATCATAATAATGAGATTATTCATCCAAGTAGGAATATTAACCCCAAATCTAAGGGAGATGATTTGCACACTCAATCAAATGATTGAGACACTCCATTTAATTGTGTTTGGACATTTATACCCTCACAATTACCCTTACACTTTCACCAATGCGAGGTCATAAATATCCAAACACAATTAATTGGAGTGTCTCAATCATTTTATGGAGTGTGCAAATCACCTCCTCAAATCAAGTCAACAAAAGAATTGCCTCCAAATTTCAAAAGCCCAACATTCTTTACACCAATCATCACAGCACCTTTTTCTTAAACCAAAATCCAAACACCCATATCCCAAAATCCCTCAAAACCACAAAAAGTTTTAATCTTGATCAACACCCATGAATCGTTATCGCATAATATTCATAGGTCTTGTGTCTTTTTGGTAATGCATGGTATGTGTTGATGAAATGTTTGAATGATATTTGAGAATGGGGGATAGTGTTGAGGGGAAAGGTTGAGGAATACGGCGTCGAATATAAGGAAATTGGTTGATGAATTGAGCAGTTTGAGGGGAGGAAAAAGTATCTTGCACACACGGGGAGTTCGTCAGATGGGGTGATGTTAGGTGGCATTTTTGTAAGGTTGCCATGGACAAAAATGGTTAGTTCTTGCTAGGGGTGAGCATCGGGCCAAAACCGGCCGAACCGACAAAAAGCGACCAGACCCGAAAACCGAAAAAGAAAAAACTCAAACCGAGAACCGAACCGAGAAATAGTATCAAAACCGAAACCAAACTGAATAACTCGGTTCGGGTCAATTTTCGGGTTTCGAACCGAAAAAACCAACAAAAACCGATTCGAACCAAAACCGACAAAAAGCGAAATAAATATACAAAACCGAAATCGAACCGAAAAAGTTCGTTTTGGGTCCGTTCGGTCCGGTTTCGATCGGTTTGTCGGTTTAGGTCGATTTTCGGGTGAATTTGCTCAGCCCTAGTTCTTGCACATACGGGGAGTCTCGTGAGAGGTCGCTTGAGGCGGTGAGGAGTAGTGTTGGGAGGAAGAAAATGAAGAAGAAAAGTGATGGTGATGATGATGACGTTATTAGGAAATGAAGGGAAAAATAGTGTCTGTCTTGCTGGCAGAAGAATAGAAAAAGAAATAATGTTTTTTTTCTTCGTATTTTATGGCAAAGTACTAAGAAAACATACTATGTAGGTTTGTAAAAAATTGCATCTATCGTCTTTTGTAGTTTTAAGTTGCATTCATTGTCCTTAACTTTGCAATAAATAACATCGACTGTCTTTTTTTAACTGGTCGTTAAATATTTCGTTAAATCCTCTCAAGCTATTTGATCAAAAGTACGAAACTATAGGTCGGCAATTACCTTTTTAATGACATTTAATCCTTTCAAAACTATTTTTTGAGTTGGAATATCAATGAAAGCAATAGTTCACTCTTTGTTTGCATACCATAATCCACATGTCCACATATTTCATTATGAATCTTGTGTTGAAGTTTTCAACACAAACAAAATAAACTAAAAATTGCATTTGATATACACGAACTATTCTATAATAACAAGTGCAATACCCGTGCGTTGCCCGGGTACACTTTCTCTTTTATAAAGTTTGCACAGATTAGGAAGTCTTTAAAAATGTAGAGTTAGAAAATAAATATGTTTTACTTTTGGAAAGCAAGAAATAACAATTAAGGCCTTAGCCAAAGAAAAATATTTGATATGAGAAATCAACGCCATATCGTAACTACGTACATCATATATCAACAATCGATATAAAAGAATCATATATTGAGAATTTAAAATCAAAATCGATCTTAAGTAAACATCTTAAATTGCACCCATTTTGGTTGAATTTTTAGCATGCTTCTTTAGATGTTCAATATATGAGAACATGTAATGTACCGACTATGATAACGATGTGTACGTGTTCAAGAGCGATATTTTCAAACGCTCCTATAATAGTATCAATAACCATCATCTATAACAATAATAAGGCACCTACTATACGTTTTCAAGAGGTATGGTATCATCTCATCTATGGAGTTTTCGCTGAACATGCATCACAAAGTCCTAGCATTTGTAATCTTATAGAAAAGTTAACAACGTAACTGCTAGAGTATACATGCATGGTTTATGGTATGAAATTAAAGAAGATATTAAAAATAAACGAACTTGATATTGGGCGCATACTGCGATAAGAGATTTACATCTTCTTAGGAATCTACTTATCAATAACTTATACAATGCATAATCCTTTTTAATGATGTTGTATCCATATAATACCTGATGCTTGTGCATGCTTGTGAAATGATGTTCTAACTCAATAGTACAAAATGTTTTGTGAGATACATAAATTTAAGTTGACGGATGATTTATAATTTCTAAACTTATCCACACCTTTTCGAAATTGTTACAAAGAGTTACACAAATAAAGGAAAGTTAGTTTCATGATATTTTGGATATAGGAAACGTGCCAAAATATGCGACCTAGCTTATCAATTTAGAGTTACTTGCTACAAATCAGGAAATAATCTATTTTATAGTGTTTGGATGAATTTTTTAGAGCAAAATGATTGAAAAAAATATCATGCTTGTCACCATTTTTTTTGTGGCTAGCGATTTTTTTTTCTTTTGTGGGTACTCTTATTTCAAATTCATCATTTTTAGGGTACTATGTGACATTTTTGCCCTTCGAGAAAAAAAATTTTCTATTAGCTAAGAGGGACAAAAATATCTAAAAATTTAGCAAAATACCCTAAAAAGGATAAATTTGAAAGAAAAGTACCCGTAAAAGCAAAAAAATTTGTTCGCTACCCACAAAAAAAAATTATGACAAGTATGATACGTTTTTCAATTATTTGCCAAATTTTTTATGTCAATCGAATGGCTAAGAAATTATGCATCATTTTTTCTCTGAGCTTATATATAAGTATAATTGCAATCAACGTCTCACGTTCAAGTGTCATTTTTTTCAAATCTTTTGTAAACTTAATTATAGATATTTCCGGTAATTGACATTTTTAGTAATTCGATTTTTTTTAATAGCATAGAACTTCAAGAAATGAACATAAACATGAACATATCACATACTAGCTAAAAGACCCGTGAATTTCACGGGTATTTTAAAGAAAGAGATAAAAATAAGTAATGACTTGTATATTAAAAAAAATCATTAAAGAAACCATATGTATACACAATTGAAGATTAAACGTTTTACAAATTAATTTATCTTTTTTACACAGACGTCATTTAACCAATTATTCAACCCTTCACATGCCTTGATATCTTTATCAACATAAAGCTCGTAAAATCCCTCATAGATAACATAGCAAAAGCCTATTTTCTGCATAATCATTATATGCGCAATTGACTTAATGAGTAGCATTGTAATCATGTGGTTCATTCTGGGCAACACATGTTGAGAGCATAACATTATGTGTATACAATTTCCTTAAATAAAACATGTTTACAGAACTCTATAAACCAGAGAAGATTTTGAAGCCCAATCCTACATTCAAACAATATTTCAAGCACTACATGAGTGAAAAAAGAATAATGGACCATGTGATGATGTCAATATTTATCCTAACTTCTAAGGAAGCTATAAAAACCATGACCATATGATAAATATAGCACTAATCTAGATGAATTGATGCTCAAGCTAGATGAATTGATGCTCCTTATATCAAAGAGGATGAGTTGTAGAAGCTGAATCCTTTTTGCATTCCGTATAATTTACCTTTCTTCACATGTTAAGCAAGTCATTTGTTAACCAATAACGAACCATTTTTAACTCATTAGCTAACCTGCTCATTTTGCTAATTTTATACACAACATCCAAGGAAACTCTTTTAATGCAACTTATCCTTCATTGTCTCTATATGTGAAGTTATAGCCTCAATTATGGAGTCTTGTCAATTTGAAATCTGAGTTGACCTTCGTTAACCAAAGTCAAATGCTCGTCAGAGTAAACCACATTCAGACACTCAAATGGTCGTCATATATTAAAACCAACAAAAAAATTACAGATCGTGAATAGAAACAAGAGATATAGTTTTACCTTCCCCGTAGTAGTATTTGTTCATATGCAATGAGTGCATCCAATTAAGTTGAAACATGAATATTCACGAGTATTTGATACCTTACCACCAACATTAACTAAAGTTCAGAGTTTCAGACTACTCTTTCTCTGCCATCTCATTATCCAGAACTTCCTACAACCAAAAGTTACATATAAAAAAAATGAAAATCCTTATTAATTGCAAAAGATTTATACTCAAACTTCAAAAATGTACTCCGAATATCTTTTGGCTACAATTCTCCTATTCAAAATTGTAAGCAAACATTTTCAGCTAGAATATGACCGGTGTTACTTTCGTACCTTTTAGAAGCCGAAGAGAACACCTATAATCATTTAGTCTTGTTACCTTGAAAGTTGTATCAGGGATGCCACAAAATCCTAATAAATTTCAAAACAATTTGATTGAAAGACTTGTCTCGCGCAACATGTCACCATCAAAATTGCATATTTATTGTCCTAAAAATCCTCCATGCTAATTCTTTACATCAAACTTGATATATACCACCTCATCTTTCAATCTTTATCGCAAATATGAAGACATGACAGGGTCAACTGATAATTTTGGAATGGTTCGGGTTGCAATCCACCATTTTCATCAAGACAAATACATATATTGAGGGTAATAGTTGCATCAAATGCGATATTATAAGCTCATTTTAAGGTCACTTTATTGGTTAGACAAAAACATGACCCGGATTAACAGCGCTTTAACTATGCTTCGATTTCTTCTATAACTCCAACATCAATCTTATCACGAACATTAAGATATCAAACAAATCATAATATAAATGTGTACCATTGTATATCCAAGATGATTAAAATTTTGAGCCAAATAATCTTCTATGTAAAGCCTCATCACGTTCAAGTTATGTCCAGTGCATAAAACTCAACCAAACAATCTACAATCACAAGAACCGCATTAAATGTAGATATATGGGTCCATATTGGATTCAATGGTTTGGTCAAATTTAGATAAACTCAAAAGCTTAAGGATATACCTTTTCATGCATCAAAGCTCCTGTAGCTTCCCCGTTTTGGTCAAATTTAGCCACTTGCAACATTCTTAGTATGCACAAAATAATTATTGTAACTCGTAGGTATTTATCAACAACGCAATTTAGTCATTACGTATTCTAAAAACATTTTTACAATGTAAATATATAGTCCGCAAAAGTATATTTCCTAATTCTCTTATAATAGAAGGGATCTCGTACACTATGTGGTGGACTATTTGGAACTTTCGTAACATGAGTATCTTCGGATCAAAGCTTCAATCCAAGGCGTCTCTATTCGAGGATATTGTTTCCCGATCTTTTTATTGGTGTAAATTTAGAAGTAAGGCTTCTTTTAGTTGGTTAGAGTGGTTGAAAAACCCTTACTTAGTAACGTTGTAATTTTTTGACTCCCTCTTGTTTTCTATATAATATAATTGCTGTTCAAAAAAAAAAAAAGGCACTAATACTGCAACGGGTTTAGAAATGAGCGACTTTAACTAACTTACTATCATACTGTGATATAAAAAATGGAAAAAAAGAGCATTAGCTAAAACGACTTATGAAGTTGCCTTTAAGCAACATATAACATCCCGTTTAGTCTTATGAGAGTACGTGGGATCTTCACACACAAAAGATAATGGTTGAATGCCAAAAAGAATGTAACACAACGAAAGTAAACTTGTGTATAACTAATGGCTAGAAGAGGGATGATATTAAGTAAAGTTAATTGACGTATTTATAATCAATCTTATGACATGTATGATTGTCAATTTTTGGTTATATAGAATGCCTTGTTATAGTTAGTTAAATGTCAAACTATAAGCTAAAAGTCCACTCACCGGTGAAATGCAAGTACATGCAACGCAAGTACCAAGTGGTAAATCAAGACTTAGTATGATCATAAATCATGTGCAAGCATTTGTCACAAAAAAACACAAAAATTTTAAATCTCAAAACATTTTTCTTACTGTAGAAGTAATTAAAATTACTATACAAACACTTCAGAATGTATAGCTTTGATATTCCTTTAAAATTACTATACAAACACTTCAGAATGTATAGTTTTGATATTCCCTTTGCAAACAGAATTTGAGGTTCTTATGCGCATTTCACAAATCAAACACATTAAAAGCATACGAAACATCTGATTTGTATATTACAAATGTATCTAACTAAAGGCCAAGTTGGTGTGTTCTTTTTATAGTCTTTGTAGTAACATTCAACGATTTTATGCAAATAAGGATCAAAGGTTATAAAACGATTTACACCATTGTGATGTTGTGTTTTGCTCCAAAGTTCTGCTTCATATTGGGATAGTAAGTGAACTCAACAACCTAGATCAATGGAAAAAATCTAACTGATGACGAATTTAACTTCTCACACATTTCATCAAACATAGGGTGTGCATATAATTCTATCATTAATTCGTGACAAATCGAATACAATATATAGTCTCACATCAATCATAAACGGAATTTAATATCAAAAAATTACCAATTTGGATAAACTATTTGGTGATTTAAAAAATAGATATCTAAATATTTGAGATAAAGAAAATAGGAAAATGTTTAAAAAATTACCTGTGATATGGCAAGATTGTTGAGATGGTGAAAGTGTTTCCGTTATTTATAATCTTCATTGTGACTATGTTACAGTATAATTTAGCAAACGTTGTCATGTTTGATACGTAGTATGTTTTAATTTCATAGCTTTCAAATTATTTCGAATTTTAACTTTACTTCACAAGCTCCAATAAATCCATGACAAATTATGAGGAAAGTTTAAAAGAGGCGATGTCAAATTGAGAGGACATAATATTGAATGCACGGGTTTTGTCCTAAATGCTAAAATAACGCCTTTCATAAACAGCTTTTGACTTAGTTGCCGTTTGAGCGGGTTTCTTTCAGAGGTCTCATTTTATAAAACTGATTGCCACGTGTCACATTAATAGGCCAAGTTATTATTAGAAAAAATTAATTACAGGGAGACTAAAAACTGTGTTTTATTATATTAGATAGATAGATAGATGCAAGAATCTTGATCAATTTTTGTTTCCATAAGATTTACCACAGAATAAACATAAACAACTTATCAATCACAATCAACTCACATGAAACCCAAACCGACCCACAAGAATAATTCCAAAAATTAAAATAAACATAACAACACTAAAAAGAAAAAGAAAATAGAACAAATATTTCTTAAAATAATTCTCTACTCTTATTTCATTTAGAATATTTAGGTTTACGGTGTGACCGTATTGGGTGAGTTCCTCGACTCCAGTGGAGTCTTGGAGATGTATGGCCATCCGATCACTTCGAAGGATCATCAGACGATTGTCTCATCCCGTCACCTGTTTCATCCCGAGTCATATCCTCCATCATCCTCACAACCTCTTGCATTGCAGGTCGTTGGTCTGGAGCAATTGATACACATGCCATTGCTATTTCTAACAACTGGTCTTTTTCTTTCTCGATATTTTGATACCTCATTAACTCCACATCAAAAACCTCGGCTCGTGTAACTGACTTGACCCATCTTGGTAAGTCAATCCCTTCTTCGCCTAACGAGGTTGGGTTTGGAGCTTTTCCGGTTAAGAGTTATAAGAGTAGGACCCCGAAGCTGTACACATCGGATTTGAATGTAACTTCTCGGGTCTAGAGGACTTCTGGGGCAAGGTAACCAGTGACACGAGTGTTGGAGGAGCTTGACCCTCCAAAGAGTGTGTTGAGACCGAAGTCAGACACAGATGCATCTTTTTTCGAGTCTTGTCGTAGGAGGATGTTGGACGACTTGATGTTACCATGAATCACTTTCCCTGCCACATGTAAGTAAGCTACTCCCTTAGCGGCACTCAATGCAATTCTTAACCGATGGTCCCAATCAAGATGGGTCCGTCCCGAACCTCTACTTCCTGCAAAACAATAAAAAGTTCACACAAATCATCACCTAGTTCTTCAAACAATCAAGTAACATTCTAGTAAAATTGATCAATGCTTCAACCAAAGAAAAGCTTCACATTCGCTCAAGTGCACCTCTACTCACATTGCATACAATCCTTCGCGCTGCTGTTATTCATCACCATTGTCAAAGTTCATCACCACTACCAACAAACTCGAAGATTGCACTCCAGATCTGGAGCCCGTTTCTTCGATTCGATATTGATGGGATTTTCTATAAAGATGCGAAGAAGATGATAATATTTTAAAGTTGATACCATCTACATTAACAAAATTGACAATGATAATATGACCCCTAAACCTTTAAACACAATTGGAAATAGCTTTACTACAAACTTTAGATTGCTATAATCACAAAATCAGTTTCACAAACGCAAGAACTAGAGTACAAATCGTAACATTTACACCTGAAATGATCAAACCAATGCAAGACAATTAGAAGTCAATTAATCAAAATCGGTCACTAAGCTAACTATCACCAATTCGAAAATGCAATAATCAGATAATCAGTTTCAAAACACAAAGTAGCAAGACAAGAATCATACCATGAAGTAGCGCAGATAAGCTACCGGCCGGGAAATAATCACAAACAAGCAACTTCTCATCTTCTGAATAATAATACGCCCGAATCGAAACCACATTTTCGTTCTTCAATTCATCTTCCCTAACCTTTCCATCACATCAGCAAAATCTTTTTTACTAACATCAATATCCGTCAACCGTTTGCCAACAACCGTAATTCCCTCCTTCAAAACGAGCTTATACGACTTCCCTACACTTCCTTTCCCCAACAACTCGGTACTCGCTCTCAACAATTCCTCTAAACCAAAACTATAAACCCCTCCCTCAAAAAACACCAACTTATTCCCCTCACCTTCCATGGAGGAACCAGTCACGTCGTCTTTCGAAGACGACGTCCCCGCCTCACCTCCACCCCAAAATCCTCTCCCCGCCTTCGCCGCAGGCACATTTGCAGCCACCCTCATCGGCTTCTTTTCCTTATCTTCTTGACTCCGCTTCTTTCGCAAACACGACAATAAAATTAGTATCAACAAAGGCGATCCAACGGCTATAGCTACAATAGCACCAGTAGATAGCTTTTTCTTATTATTAGTAGCTGACTCGATTGGCTCTGACGGTCCAGGTGGCGGCGCTGGCGGCGGAGTCAATGAGTCTTTACAAGCCGGTAAAGGCTCACCGCATAACTTAGCATTACCGATAAATGCCTCCTTTGGAAACCTATAACTTTTCGGAATCTCTCCTTCGAAATTATTATGAGACACACTAAAATTCATTATATCTTTATCTATAGATGACGGTAATTTTTGAGGCAACCAACCATCAAACTTGTTTTTATCTAGTCTAAGTTTCTCAAGTCTTTTCAAGTTATTAATATCGTAATGAATACTGCCTGTAAAATTATTAATAGAGATATCGAGTTGTAGAAGGTTTTTCCACTTAAGGATACTCGAGGGAAACGATCCATTAAAACTATTATTAAACAGAAATACATTTTGCAATAGACGAAGGTTAGCAAAGTCGTTAGGAAGCGGTCCTGACAACAAGTTACTGCGTAGTGACAACAACTTTAGAGTCGTTATATTTCCAAGAGAACCCTCAGGGATTTGCCCTTTTAGACCTTTAGCGGGTAGATTGAGCATGGTTACTCCTAAGTCGTTTTCTGGGTCGCACGTGACGCCGGTCCATGCGCACACGTTTGGTTCGTCTTCCCAATTGATTTTGGGACGTTGTTTGACATGCTTCATGAAGTACTCAAGCGCATCTTTGTCTTGCTTGAGGGTGTCTGATAATGATAATGACGATGGGAGGTGTGGTGTTAGGAGTAACAGAATGAAGAAAAGTAATGATAATGACGATGAAGCCATGCATGCAGAGAATAAGAGATTATTTCCGGGAAGGGAAGGGAATATTCATATAACATGCAGAGGTAGAGGTAGGTGCATTCATGCAATATAATATTTATAAGGCTCTACTAAAAGGGGAATGGAGAAAAAGTGGTATCGTCTTGCTGGCAGACAACAATTGAAAAGGAAATAAGAGCACTAGGTGTCAAAACGAGCCTAAGGCTCGTCGTCGTGTCACCTCAGCGTCACATCAGCATCCCACTTCTCCACAACTAACCACAACAAACCCCCTCTCACTCATAACAAACCTCAACCTCTTCATTTGGGGCTCACCACTACCACTTTATTCACACACACACATATTCACACACACACAGTTTACATAAACGGACAAGAAAAGGAACCAAGCTTTTGTCAGAACCAAGCTTCGTCGTGCAGATGGCGAGTTGCTTCACGACGAGCCACGGCGAGATACGCCGGTGTGGCGGCGGCCCACGGCGAACATACATGTTGGACGGCGAGTTTGGATGGCGAGACCACACCGTCCGCTCTAAGAGCATATACAACAATAACACCATAACACCAATAACACTGTCCACGTCAGCGCCACATCAGCTTTAACATTTAACATTAACATCCCCCAAAAAACACCCACAACAATAACATCCCAATAACATTTCATATTTTCAATTTCAACCCCTAAACTAAAACAAACACTTCATTTATTAAAATAAAACAAACACTTAATTAAAATAGAAAACATATTACAATACGAGATTAAAAAAAAATACAACGAAATAAAAAAACACACTGCAAATAAAACGTTACAACAAATTAAAGGAAATGACGAGAATACGATCTACTGATGAGGTTTCAAGTTATATTTTTTGATGATTCGATCTTTTTCGTCATTGATCCACTCCACGACCACTGGATCTTGCCCCTCAGTAGGCGTCATCAAAAACTTTATCTCTTCCAACCTTGTTATTGTGAGATCTTTTTCCTGTGCGGCCCGATACGCCGCTTCGGAGACTTCTCGTTTCATACGAAACTCGTTTGCCATAGTTTCGGTGAAATAAGCTGACGAGCTCGTTCCTCCGGTGCTTGTTCCCCCAGTACTTGTTGTAGTCTCGGATCTTGCTTTCTTGGTAGCACGTTTCTTTCCCATGGGGCGAGGTTGTTCATCTTGACCAAACAAAGCCTCGTTTGTTTCGCTTGGGACTTCGCCGGTTAAATCAACCGGTTCCGGCGTGTTCCATTTCTTATAATGACGTAAAACCTCCCAAGCGTCTTCGAGACCAAAAGCTGATCCCTTGGTTTCCTCACGATACCATTGCTTTGCCCGTTGCATCACATCCAGCTCACTTTCCCCGTTTCGTTGATCCCGTTTCACACGTTTGTAATGAGAGTTGAACTTTGTGCATATGCCGTTTAAAGTTTTCCACTTGCTTGACAGCATGTCCTTGTTGCGCCGTTGAAAGTTGCTTTTATTGAACTCATTTCTGACCCGATACCAAAACGTATCTCTGGGTTGGCACTTTCCAACTTTCGGATCCTCCGAAACAGCTATGTAACATGTTGCAAGTAATGCTTCATCTCCTGGAGTCCAACGTGCGTTAACAACAACTTCCTCTTCATCAGAATCAACTGGTTCGGGCTCGGGGTCTTTGGATTTTTTTGATTTTCGTTTAGTACGACCTTTTCCTTTTTTTGGAGGAGACGTGGGTGTGTCAGCAACATCATGTGTTTCAGTTTGTGATTGTTGTGATTGTTGTGTGAATTGTAGGTTTTGAAAGTTGGAGTTTAAGGTGTTTTATTGGTTTTGTTGTTGCCAATACAGAAATGTTTGATGTTGTTGCCATATTTCTTGGCTCGAAGCGCCTAGTGGGTTGGGGTTTGAAGATGAACCCGCGTTCGGGTTAGATGATGAACCCGGGTTTGAGGGATTCCACCCACTAGCGAGAAGATTGTAGAAAGTATCGTCGTTGCCTCCCGACATTGTTTTTTTGCAGTTAATTGAAGATGAAAGATTGAGAGTATTGAGAGGATTTAGTAGTGGAAGTGTGAAAAGAAATGGTGTTTTAATTGGGTATTTATAGTGGTAAAAAAAGGTTTTTGAATTTTTTTTTAAAACTAGCCGTTTAGGGTAGTTTTTGAAAAAAAAAATTGAAATATAACGGCTAGTAGCCGTTTAGGGTAGTAAAGTGTAAATTTTTTTATTTTTTTTTCTCCTCCCCTAACGCCCGTTGCCAAAGCAACGCCGGTTTCCTTTCCCCTCGTTAACGCCGATGCTACAATGGGAGAAACAGGCATAACGCCGTTATTACGACTTTAACGCCGTTATGGCGTTATCGTTGTAACTGCTCTAACTGCTTTTTTCTTTGTTTAAAGCAAAGTACTAGGATAATTTACCATGTGTTTTTTCTTATTTTCTCTTTTCTGGAATAATCGATTCTAAGTGGGGAAGTGATACTTATACCACTTTTTTTAGGCACATATCTCAATATTACATCATTAATACACATGTTACAACATGTTATATATGCATGATTGTGATGTGTGCATAAAAAAATGATGTAAGTATCACTACCCTTCTAAGCAGGGCCGGATTTGACCATGTGCAGGGTGATCTACGGCACAGAGCCTCCATTTTTTGAGGGGCCTCTGATTTTTAAAGATTAAAGTTGTATATAAAGTCATTTTCAGATGATTTGATGCTATTAATTGTGTTTTATGATCTAAAAAATACTTATATATGATTATATGATTATTGAAAGAAAGAAAAAAAAATGTATCTCACATCTATGCTTTAATGGAGTCTGCTTGTGACTGTGATGGACAAACGAGGAAGATGACCAAAATGGTTTAATATGGGACCCATAATTTTATTTCTTTTAACTACTGTATTACTACCAAAGCTCCCTTTTAGCCCCTTGACTTTTGAGAATAGTTAAATTTAACTTTTTTATTTATACATGTGATTCATAACTCATTAAGTTAATCTTTGTACTTTTGTAAATAGTTCTTCGAAAACAAAATGGCTTATAGCAGAAGATAGAAAATATATTTATATTTGAAAAACAAGGCATACACAATGTTAAAAACATATTTAAAGCCTAATGTATAATCAATTAAAGTAAAACTTTGTTATTTTGGGTATGGAGTTGTACTTTTCCATGACCAAGGGCCTATAAATTTTTTTTGGCACAGGGCCTCAAAAACTCACGGTACGGCCCTGCTTCTAAGTGTATTCAAGTACTAGGATACTTGTATTTTCATTTTTTTTTCTTATTTGTTTTGTGGATAGCTGTTTTGGGGAAACTACAAACTCAAGATAGAATTTTTCAATGGAATAATGATGTGAATATGAGATGTTTATTATGCAGAGTGTGTATGGATTCACATGACCATTTGTTTTTCCAATGCAGTGTTGCTACTAGTGTTTGGGAGTTGGTCAAAGGCAAAAGCTATATTCAATCTTTTAAGTCAAACTGGAAAGACAACATTGATCACTTAGCTGCTAACAATTCTGATTCCATCAAAAGTGTTGTGAGCAGGCTGGTATTTGGAGCATTAGTATACTTCACATGGCAAGAAAGAAATAAAAGACAGTTCACTAATGAGAAGAGGTCTGCTCAAGCTTTGGCAGAAGTTATTATTGATATAGTTTAGATGAGGTTATCTGGTCGACTGGTCTTAAGGTTCTAAATTCAGTAAATGTTCAGAAGGTTGCTAAATACTAGGATAATAAATTCAAGAATATTCAGTCATTGGGACTGTAAGGGTCAAATGTATAAGGGGTGTTGTTTGGTCAGTCTGTTTAAAGGGGGTGTTTGGGATAAGCTCAAATTATGCAGATGAGTGAAGTATTTACTAAGGGATTATGTTAAATGGACAATATGGATAATAGTGCAGGCCATTACAATGGTGAGATTCTTTGTATCTTGGAGTTCTAAATGGCATGACTGTACCTATGATAACCTCATATGTTGCTTCAGTTTGGCCTTGGGAAAAGACTGAACAACTATGTTTCGCTAAGTAGGAGAACTAAATCGGTGCGAATGTACCATAAAGTAGGATTTCCCATTGTAAAAGGTAAATGACTTGGGTGGATGGTGTATGATGGGTGGAATAGAGAGCAGTGTAAGATGATTCTTCTTGGTCCACCCAATACATCATCTCAAGTGGTGCATTCCCAAACAACTACAACCATTTTTTAGAGATGGAAATGTAGGTTTGGCATAGCCCTTGACTGGAAGGGATATGGGTTCCTAGTGATGCCATTCACTTGTCATACTTTGATCACTGTGGATGATGGTTGAGTGGTCTTAGTGAGAAGGTGAAATGGAAATGTAGCTAGATAGTATGGTGCGTTTTAAGCTGAATTCAGGTTATGATAATGGATATTGCAGGAATGTGATTGCTATACTCTGTGTCTGCTCTGTTTTGAAGTGTTTTCAGAGTTTAGTTTTGTTAGACATGCTAGTAGTTATATCAGATATCGGGTGTATAAGGCTTTGTTTTGTTGTCGTATTGTTGTTTTGTATCGGATTTGGGATATGCCGAAAGTCAGTGTATGTTATTTCTCATGATGTACAATGGTTAGAAGTTTAATATAATTCACCTTTTGCACCAAAAAAAAGCTGTCATTTTTTACTAAGTTACGTAGCATTTTTTTTTTACTTTCCTAATAAATGCGAAGATGTTGTTAATCCTTTTAAGGTATGCACTAAAGGGGGTGATTATGTTTTGTTGCTGAGTTAGCACAAGTTATTCCTTTTTCCTCCTTAATACACCTTGCCAAAATCGAATCAAATAAAAAACTACTATTGTTTATCTATAGTAATATCTTATCATTTGCAATCTATCAACATCACCACAAACTCATCATCACCAATAACCATCACCACCATCCTCACCAATAACCATCGTTAACCTCAAACTCATCACTTACACCACCTGCATGGACGATTACACCACTACCAAACGCAAACCCAAACCCAAACCCCGAACGTGGATAAATCCAAACCTAAATCCTCTAATTGTCTCTACCTACCAAACACTCAAACCCAAGAAAAAAATATACCGGATCATAAATCGCCGCCGCCACCAACTTCTTAAACCCAAACACATAAATTGTCGTTGTCGTCACCGCTTATACCTAACGAATCCATAGAGCCACACAAAAGGGGGTGTTTGGTTGTGATTAGATGTGTTTTAAGATGATTAATTGTGATTAAGAGTTACATGTCATCACTTTTACTTAATCAAGTAATTAGTACGGGATCTCAATTAGTACACATAACAGGATAATGCAACTTGTGCACATTTAATAAGGAAAAAAAAAGAATGCTACGCAACTTAGTTAAAAGTGTCAACTTGAATACATTTAAAACGATTATCTATTTTTTTTTATATATAATTACTATGTACATTAAATATGTAATTTGATGTTGTATAACTTTTTTTCCCTAGCGTAGATTAATGGGTTGTTTACTTTCTTCTTGGGGATGAGGGTGAGCTTAAAACTCTTGCTCTCTTATAATTGGGAGACTCACCAAAGCCTTTTTCTCTTATTTTAGAGGCTAATTAAGACACTATTATCTAAAAGTTACTTAACTAAAAAAGAAAGTAAACAACCCCTATGTATAATAAGGGCCACCAAAGAACGTATTCATCATCGTCATCTCAACTTTTTTTCTCTAAAACTAACTACACCACCAACTTAGTATAACAAGACAAACAACTTTACCACCAAAACATACCCCACTTAAACATAAATATACCCCATAAAAATCATTTAATAAACACACACACGTCAAATCTCCCACAACTCGATCGTCTGCACAACCGAGTTTTTATTTTTTTGACCCAAGACGGGTCTCACTTGCATGAGTGTAGTAACGTAGCACGTGTGCTATTTGGCCAGCAGGGACGAGGACTCCGTCTCCGTTGTGTTATTTTGGATGGTCGTATGTAGAGAAAATGTTTTTCATAATGTATTGGAGGGATATATTTTCAAATTATACGTTATTTTACTTACCACATACATTAAATATGTAGCTTGAAAGGAAAAAAAATTGTTAGTTTATGTAGAGTAATTCATAATGTATTGGAGTAATATATGTTCAGATTATATAATCCTATTATTTAGTACATACATTAAATATGTAATTTGATAAAAACAAATTAAAAATGTAATTTGATTAAACTTTTGCTTTTCGTTTTTTAAGTAGGGTAAATGTTTTTCATAATGTAATGGACTATTATATTTTCAAATCCTGTTATCTTATTTATAATAGTTAAATGTCTTGTGTATGCATAGGGTTTGAACATATTGGGATATGTTATGAGTTGTTTTATGATGATCCCGCGTTACATGTTTTTTTCACAAGTCTGTTATAATAACATATGTGAAAATTTTAAATAGCAAACTACTAAATAATACTCGAGTTGGTAATGTATATGTACAATCTCATGCTCATTTGCATTTTATAGGAAAACATGCTTTATTTTTAATAATTATAATCATGTGGAGTTTAGGTTTTACGATTAATTTAATCTAATAATGATAATAATAATATTAATAAATAACAACAATGTAAGAAAAAAATTAAAAGAATAAGTAAAGTCTATAAGTATTTGTTAAACAGATAAATTAATTAAAAAAATTCTAAAAACTGAAAATTTTACACTTAATCTCATAAAACAAAATTTAAGGTTAGATTTTTTTGTAAAGTTTTTAGTTTGAATGTAAACTTTATTGGTCAATAAAGTATAAGTTATTTTCCATTTAACTCTTGTAGTTTCGTATAAACGAGTGTGGGAACCCGCGCGATGCAGCGGTATTGCTTTTGTAGCCGTGAATTTGGATAGGGACTATTTTTGCCAAATTGCTATAAAGTACTTACTTTGCAGCGACACTTAGGGCTGTAAACGAACCGGACGAACACGAACGGATCCTTGTTCATGTTCGTTCATTTAATTTTAACCGGAAAAATAAACGAACACGAACGCTTAAACGAACGAAATTTTTTGTTCATGTTCGTTTATTAAGAAAATGAGTTGTTCATGTTCGTTTATGTTCGTTCATTAAGACACTAAACAAACACTAAACGAACATAAACGATCGAACATAAATGAACATAGACAAACAAACATAAACTTTATTAGATTATGCATCTAATATTGTTTATAAATGTTGTTTTGTTTAAACAAACTAATTAAAAAATTATACAATTAAAAAACATGATATACGAATTTAAATAAATAAATGAACATAAACAAACGTTAACGAACGCATAATTGGACGTTCACGAACATAAATAAACGGGCGTGAATTTTGTTCATGTTTGTTCATTTAACTAAACGATCGTAAAATATTGTTCATGTTCGTTCATTTAATAGATAAACGAACATAAACGAACTTTTTACCGAACGGTTCATGAAATGTTCACTGAACGTTCAGTTCGTTTACAACCCTAGCGACACTTAAACCTTAGGGACTATTTTTGCCAACTTGGACTTACTTTGCAACGACACTTAAACCTCAGGGACTATTTTTGCCAACTTTTGAAAGTTGGCAATTAATGCTTGCATTTGCAAGCACTGTTGCTCGCCTTTTAGTTAATATATATAATATCCCTTTTCTAACCAATCAAAAAATCTTGAAAAGATACTTATAGACTTTACTTATGCACTGATTATAATTTTGTTGGTCCACTTATGCACTGATTATAATTTTTTTTAGAAAGAATTTCATCCATATCTTACAAAAACTCATAACTACATCAATATCCTTACAAATTCAAAAATCACAGCAATCTCTTTTCAAGGTGCAAAATACTCATGATTAACCAAATAAACAATTTAATTGTAATGAAGTAACTTTCAATATATAGACTTGTTATCCAAATCTATACTACTACTTATAATGGAGGAAGACACTTCCCTTCTATTAATTATTTTAAAATTATCATAAATACAATTTTAAGCAAATACTACCTTATAAGCATTATTTACAAATATCTAAAGCACACATAAAACAAAAAACACACTACTTATATAATACAATTAATATACTATTAAAAACACCCCTTCATCCAAAACTACAACTTTTTAACTACAAAGTACAATATAATTAAGCTTCCACTCATGAATATATATTTTTAAGCAAATACAAGTAACAAGCATAATTTACAAGTATTTAAAGCACAAATAAAACTAAAAAAAATAATATTCAACACATACAATTAATACACTATTAAAAACACACTTTCACCAAAATATACAACTATTTTACCACAATGTACAATCTAATTAAGCTTCTAAAACATAAATCTGAAATTCATCATTCCAAAACAAAATAACATTTGTTCGTCGAAAAATTTAATCACATGGTACCCGCCGCCTCATCGCGCCGGTAACTGCTAGTATTAAATAAAAAGTAAACTTTCCATTTTACCAATTTTCCTTAATTAACTTCTCTTCAAATTAGCTTTGATAACAATCAAATTAACAACTGTCAAATCAAAAAAATTCACGCAATTGATCTTCACGCAAAGTTGATTGTTATATTATACCGTGAAATCAAAATTTGTTATTTTCTCACTATCATAACCATTTACCTGAACATAAACAATAAACTCACATAATAATCTAGGTTTAATAGTGTTTGGATTGCCCCCTGCTTCTCATGAGGAATATCTTCAAAGCTTAAATGGTTAAATTTAATTTTTAACCACCAACATATGTTTTTAGCTTTTTATGTACTTATTACCTTACTTTATTTAAATCTCACACCAATTGAAATGTAATACAGTAGTATTTTGTTTTGAAATAATAGTGTTATTTGATTGTTTTTGCCGAATAAAAACATAAATACATGCATTTTATATTTTAGATTCTTGTTTGGTTGTTTCGTACGTTTTTTCATAACTTTCGATAGTTGGATATTATGCTACGTACTATTGATATTTGTTTAAATATTTTTGTTTGAAAACTTAGAATCGTAAACTTTATATAGATTTAAACTTGCTTGTTGTCAAGTAAGAAAAATCAGAAAAAACCGCAAACGGACCGATTCTATATCAAAAACTAAAAAACCTGAAACCGAAAAACCAAAATCAAACGGTTTGCGATTTTCAAAAACCAAAATATACGGTTAGTTTTACCATAAAACCGCCCAACCCTGACTCATGCTCACCCCTAGTTAAAACCCACCCTTTTACCCAATATAAATAGGATAGAGATCCTCTAATGTCTCACAATAGAAATAGTGGTCCGCACAGATGATCTACTTTGAATTCAAATTACGAGGCCCACTAATTTTTTATGTGAGACAACATGACTAATCATGTTGAACTCAACATTAGAAAATCCCCATCCATATAAATATTAGCAAATTCCACTATAACAAAGTAAATTCGTTATGATTGTATATTTTTAAGTGCTTAGAGTACTAGGTATCGTGTTGACGTTTAACATGTTATCGGTATGCCAACTCAGCGCCACGTCATCCCCTCCCCAATAACACACCAATCACTCAAACACCCTCCCTCATAACACACCACTAACATGTTATTTTTCCCACAAAATACCACATTAAAAATACCCACACACTCACAATACACAAAATAAAAAATAAGAAAAAACACAAAAGTTACCAATGGCTTGAGCCATTTCACCAACTCAAATTCATTTGGCTCAACTTTGGCATGTTGGCCGGTATGGTAGCTCACGAATAACACGACGAATGACATGTTAAATGACTACCATACATTGTGCTCTTATTTGCTGTAAAAAAAAAAAAAAACTGGTACAAATTTGCTTATACAATGGTTTTTTATTTTTACTTCAAAGTAAGTCGATAAGCAGGTACGTTATAAACCACTCAAAATTGCCTCTCTCCTTTATAAAAGACAATACGCATATATGCATCTCAATAAGCATTCCCAAACACATAAATAATGCATCCTTTCAAAATAAGTCGATAAGCAGGTATGAATAATTTTCGATGATAAAGTTACCAAAATAATAAATAATGCATCCATTGTACAACCAAAAGTAATGCAATTATTTTCTTCTCGACATGCTTTTTAGCTGTTCGAGGCCTATATACCCCATGACATATTGACATGGACTAGTAAGTAGTAAAGAGTGTTAGGTATGGTAAGAGTGTTAGGCTAGTTCTACAGATTCAATCCTTTTCATTTTTACTGTCATGTCAGCTTTATCTCTTCAGTGACCTTCAGGAGATTAAGTGCCTCAGTAAGGGCGACCATGTTCATTTAAAAAAAAAAAACACATTTTTAACACAAAATAAAATTTCATTAATAATTAAAATGTTAAATAATAATTCTAATAAAATAAAAACATTACGAAACTTCTTAAAACATTACAACACTTATTAAAAATCTAGGTTGTGGCGTGCCTTGATCGAGTCTTTGATTTCCTGCATTTTTTGTTGTTGTAGTGCGGGCAAAGATGGGTCGATTGGCGTGCAATAGAATATGATATCTTTATCATATTTCTTTTGTCGATCAAATTCAAGTTTTTCTTGTTCTAGTGCCAATCTTTTGTCTTCCCTTTCTGATCTCTTTTGCTCCAGCTCCAACTCCTTTTGCCTTTGATCCAGCTCTTTCTTCTTCAAATCATAGTATCCGTCTGCCAGCTCCTTCTTCTGTCCGAATGCCTTGGACTTAATGATTTTCCATTTCTCGGCAACACCTTCCATGTAGGTAGCTTTGGAACACTCCGAATATTTCTTTTTATTCTTCTTAGCCGGTATCACGTCAATTGGTCGATCAGGCACAGACACAGGCACATCCGAGTGCACATCCGAGTCGGTTGAAGTCCTTGCTTTTTTGCGACTCTCATCTTGGCTTAAAAAAGCCGGCATCTCATTATCCTTCCAAACCGAATGGTCCCTCAAAATTTCCCAGCAATGCCCCAAAACAAACGCATGATTACACACTACTTGGTATTCATCACACGCTCGTCTATAAACAGTGAGGTCATTCTCACCACTTCCGTAATTCTTGTAAGCATTGTTGTAAATGGCACAAAATTGACCAACTCTAGGACGAATCCTATTTTTCCACTTGGTAATGATAGAGTTGTACGTTCTTTCTGCACCAACCTCCTTCTCAAAGTAAGTAATGACTTTCTGCCAAAATCCCTTAGCATTTTGGTTGTTTCCCGTTATACTATTCTCGGATACATCACACCAAGCATTGCACAAGGCGATCTCTTCTTCTTTTGACCAAAGCGACGAATCATTCTTGGTTTCTTTCTTGACAACCTTCTTCTTCCCCTTTGTAGCTCGTTTCTTCGGTTTCACCGGTGACGTCTCTTCTCGACAACCTTCTTCTTCGTCATCAATGTTAACCGAATCGTGATACGATCCATGAGCCGAACCTTGACCCGAACCGTGATACTCTTGAGCCAGATAACCCGAACCGGTTCCAACATAAAAATCAGGATTGTTGTATAATTGTTCTTCGAAATCAAAAGCATCAAGATTGATACGGTTAACCGGAGAATATTGTTGATAATTTGAATATGAAGACGTTGATGAATCCATTGTTGGACGGTACACAGATTCGGGTGAGCCATACATAGATTGTTGGCTTCAACGGGAGTGGCTTTGTTGTTGTTGGATGTTTTGATACGGTGGAACAAATGGACGATTCATAGGTTGGTTTATAAAAAATGGATTGTTAGTTTGTTGTTGTGGAGCTTGTTGGGATTGATAATCGAAAGCAGCAGGTCGGAAATTGATGCTTGGTGAGACACCGGCTAACCGGAAATTCGGATCCGGTGTTAAAATATGCGGGGCGTTTTGTGCCAAACGGGATTTTTGGCCTTTTTGTTGTGGTGTTTTCTTAGACATTTTGATATAGATGATTATGAGATTTTTGATAGAGAGGATTGTGAGTTTAGTGTGTAAATATGTTGTGTATTTATAGGGTAGTTTAGTAGTATTTTTTTTTAAACACAAACGGTACAAAATTTAAATATGCAACGGTAGGATAGTTTTTTTTTGTTTGATATGCAACGGTAGGAAATTTTGTATGCTTGTGGTTGGTTTTACTCGATCGAGCAGAGGACCATTTGGGTGTTGATGTTGGACGATCGATTACCTCCGCACAAGGACGATCGATGAGGACTCGATCAACTATGTCGATCGCACCTCATTACTGGAACCAGCCTTAGGTATCGTAACATGCCAAAACTCTTTTTTTATGGCACTTCAATTAATTTACCATTTATACTTTGAACACTTATACATCAAATACCTTGTAGGATACTTATACATCAAATACCTTGTAGGAACGAAAAGTTAGAAGATTTATGTGATTCGGGAGGTGTAGGTTGGTGATTAAAGATGATATACATGATGAAAGTTCTAGATGATATAAATGAAGCTTAGACAAGGATTTTCTCACACCCCTCATAGAGAGTCATGAGGGATATTTATAAGTTCATTACAATATAACTATGCTACTTGTACAATAATAATCTCTGCGGGCATAACAATCTACGTATCTAGTCCATTTCACGTGTAAGACGTTATCTTTACAAACTAGCGAGGCTAACAATCTCCCTCCAATATATCGTTACACGTCAATGGTTACAATGAGACCTATAAGTACATAAACAAAGTAAATTACAATATGAATAAACAATGTTGACGTTGTTGAAGTGCAGAGTCTATGTAGTCTAGATACTGAGGATGACTTGAAGTTCTCTCTTCCGACGATCTCGACATTTGATCTTTGTCCACTAAAGGTGATGATCTTTGTTGCCCTGAACTTCAACTATAATAGTCTAGTTAGGTTATTACACCTTCTCCTAACTAGTGAGCCTTTTTCTTTAATTTGTTCCCTCATGAATTGAAAACATTCTTTTATCAAATCTCTTTAGTCTTTTAACACGCAGCGAAGAATTTAGACTATAGAGTGTAGCACCATGGTTGTAGTTCGAGGAGCATCATAACAACATAACTCACTTAGTATTGCATCCAAGTTGGTAAAAAAGCCCCGATGTACAAATTATTGGTACATCTTTGGTTCCTGATTAAGCACAGTTCCCTCAATGAATCCAATCACGGAAGATGAAACACTACTTTTTCCTTCATGTACTGCTCCCTCCTGATGGTTGTGAGTTATCAGAATCATCATAATATTGTGTACATGCCGTAAAATTACCTTTTACTTGATTTAATATTAAAGCCATATCTTGTTTAAGCATAATTCCGTGAGGATATGTCGAAAAAATATACTCTCAATACAATTCTCTCAAACCAACCTGTAATCGAACCTCTTTGTAATTCAACCGGCTAATAGTAATGACCACTAATGGAGATAACCCGATATGACCAACTTGAAAAGAAGTAAGCATCCCAACTTTGTGACTTAATACTTGCACGAAAGATAAATTGTGACTGAGACCAATACTGAGCACTATAACGTAACTCCTTTAAGTATGAGTTGCACACGAGATAAATGCCTAGACAAGTTATCTTCAGAATTCGTGCATCCTACCAACCCCTAGACTTTGAGATAAATAAGTACACGTGTGAAACGTCACTTCAAATTCAAATAAGCAATACTGTACAAAAACTTCGTAATCATTTTGTTAAATTAATAACAATTCTAGCCGTGAAATTAGTATCCCTGTGAAAATTTATAATACCAAAATACCACTCTTAACCGAATACCATCAATAATATGTATCCAATATTTTTATATAAAAATAATTAGATAACAATTTTTGTGCTCGCTATATTCGGCCCATCATTTTTTCCAATGTATTAACTCAGCGATCCAGTCCACAAATCAGTGATAATAACACTCAAGCCCGTTAAAATTGTCAACCCATTCAGATTAATATTACAAATCCGATCCAACACTCCAACCGGCTTATGATATAACTTCGGATAAAGATCTTCTAATGTTTATTTGAACATTAGAAGTGATGTTGTGTTTTAAGTGATTGTACATTTGAATTAAAATAAAACAAATGTTTTGCAATAATTAATATGTACAATCACTTAAAACACAACATCACCTCTAATGTTCAAATGAACATTAGAGGATCCTTATCCTATAACTTCAGTACATTCATTTGACCTAAACCTAAAAACACACACACAAATAAATAAAAATCCGCCTACCACTCTTCATCTCCCCTCAAATCTGCTTCAACCGAATTGAACGACAATAATCATCACAACACAACAACACCCTCTTTCTATTTGTGCTTTTGTTGTTATTTTATGTTTTTGAATGAACCAATAAATAGAAAGTAACATAATTGTATTCTTCTCTTTCTTTCTATTCGGATATTGAAGAGTGAGTTTCACCCCACAAAGAGCTATGATGATGATGGTTCAATAAAAAATCTTTAAAAGATTAAAAAAAAACTGATCCGGTCCGAGATCTTGATTTGTTTTCATGTCGTTTCGATTGAGTCCTAGTTGTTGAAATGGAGATGAGATTAGGATAGTGATAGGATTTGAAGTTGTTTTTGGATTGTGACTCGGCTGTGATTTTTAGGGTGCGTTTAGTTGGAGGAAAATACCCTTGTTTTCCACATTTGTGGAAAACAAGGAAAATAGAGATCGCGTTCAAATTAAGGTTTTCTAACAAAATGTTTTGCAAAACAGAAAATCCCTATTTCCTAACTTAATAAGAAAAATTAGAAAACAAATTTTATTTGTTTTATTTGTTTTCCCTTATAACCCACAACCATCCCTCCTCTTCTTTATAATAGAAAATACAAACATCAATTAACGCATTTTTTATATTTTTAAGTGTTTTGTGAAGATAAATTTTCTTTTCAAATTTTTACAAAATTAGAGATAGAAAATAAGGGAATATTTTTTCCAACTAAATGCACCCTTAGCTTCTGTGATTTCTTTTTTTTTTTCCTTAAAAGCATATGGACTGATGATGGTTTATGACTGAAGTCACTTTGAGTGTTTGGTATTTTTTTTATGGTCAAGTCTTCTTCTTCATCTTCTTTTTTGCTTTTGGTAATTTTTCGACAAACTTACTCAAAAACATGTCAAGAGACTTACTCGAAATGACTTACTAGAAAACATGTCAATAGAGTTATTCGAAACCATGTCAACATACTTGCTCGAAAACATGTCAAAAGACTTGTTCGAAAAGTCTTTTAGAATTTCTTTACTAAGAAATTCGAAAGTTTAGGGTTTTGTGACATATTTGAACTCCTTTTTTCCGATCACTTTTCTGACCACTTTTTCGACCAACTGTTTTAACCCACTTTTCTGACCATTTGTCACCCTTTTGACCCCAAATACTTCACGAGACGGTAAAAAAAATCACAAACTGATATAGTTAAAACAAAAGCTGTTGTTTCGACATAAAGGACACAAAAACAGATGTGCAAACGTGAAATAAAATTGTGACTTTTTGACCACCGGATATAGGGATGAGCACGGTACCGGTTCCGTACCGATCACGTACCGAATTAGTGGTACCGATTTTTTCCTGAGCATAATTAGTGGTACCGGTACCGTACCGAACGGGATTCGGATACCGGTACCGGTACCGGAAAATCGGGTTTTCCCCGTTTTTTTTCGGGAATTTCTCGATTTGGTACCGGTCCCGTACCGAATTAGTGGTCCCGATTTTTTTTTCACCTTATTTCGTAGTCCTGATACCGTACCGTATTTCAAGAATCGGTACCGTTTCGGTACGGTTCCGGGATTCGGTTCTAAATGCTCATCCCCTAATTGGATACAAGAATAAATTGTTATAAAAACTGTTAACCATTTGTAAATGATAAAAGTTTAGTTCAGATTCAAAAGTGATAAAACAGCCTTAAAACATGATACGAACCACAAATAAATCAATAAAACAAACAACCTGGTTCTTTATACCAGTTTTAGGATCGGAAAGATTGATGATTTATGGTTTGGAAGGTGTAGATTGGTGATTAAAGATGATATACACGATGAAAGTTCTAGAGAGAGAGAGTAGAGAGAGGGTGAAGAAAACACGAAGTTTATTAGATTGATAAATGAAGCTTAGACAATGATTTTTTCACTCCTCTCATGGGGAGTCATGAGGGGTATTTATAGGCTCATTACAATATAACTATGCTACTTGTACAATAATAGTCCCTGGCGGGCATAGCTATCTACGTATCTAGTCCATTTCACATGTAAGACGTTATCTTTACAAACTAGCGAGGCTAATATACCTTTTCACTCATAACTCAAGTCAAAACACTTTTTTTAGAACTCACAATTTTATTATTTTCACTTTTTCAAACCGATTAATTTTTCATTTATTTCAATAAAAAATAAATTACAGTAGGAAAATTAAAAAAAAAACAGAAAATATATACAAACATGCATACGAAAAATTAAACAAAAAAATACAGTACGAAAATAAAAAAAATACAATACGACAATTAATTGTCACGTCTATATTTTCGACCGATTTTTTTTTTTTTTTTTTTTTTTTGCATGTTTATCATGTATGTATCCTCGTCCGACATCCCCACGGTGCTAGTGTCGAAAAACCTCATTTCATCCAACCGCATTATAATCTTGTCGTTCTCCTTCGCCACCTCGTACGCCAATTGAGCGGCTTCCCATTTGAGTCTAGATTCATTTTGCATGTGAGCGGCTTCCCGTTTGTTAAGTAGGGGGATATTTGATAACATCAAAATTGTGACAAGATTTGGAGACTTGAACATCAATACAAGATTAATGAAACAGCTAAAAGGCAATTACGATGAATATCACCTTGTTGATAAATTGACCAAAGACGAAAGATCAAACATAAGTGCGACGATTGATCCTATAATTGAAGACGACGACTACGGAAAGTCGTGTCTATCATTCAACGAGTGGCTCTCGCAAAAATTTGGTACATGTAGCATCAGCAACACATTCAGAAAAAGAGTTTTTGACGAGTGGATAAATGATTGACGCCAAGTAACAGAGGAAGTTGGCTTTATTCGAAGGCCACCATAAAGCCGCATGGCTTTGAGTCTAACTTAAAGACCCGTTAATAAAGAAAAGTGCTCTTTCGGGAGACAACCCGAATTATCCATTTCATTTGTTTCTTTTTCTGTTGGGTTTTGTGTTTTTAACCATTAATGCAGGAAAACAGAGAAAGTTCTTTGCGGCATCTTTGAGCGGGGACTGATCGTCCACAGTTACGGGTAACTCATTCTTATGGTTACGCCGTAACATAATTTTTGCAGTAGTTTCTCAGAGCATTACCAATTATGGCGTAATCCCATGCAATGGTTACGCCGTAGCTACACTCCTGTAGCGTCCGCCAGGTTTTGTATTAATTACGGCGTAACTCCTTATAGATTTACGACGTAACCATCCTCTGTAACAATTCTTTCTTTTTAAACACAATAACCTTGTATTAGTTTTTAAATAAACTTTGTGGGTATGTTCCCTGTAAGCCCTCACGAGACTACACTCGTCCACTTGGGACTTAAAAGGCTTGTTGCATACGCTAAATGCAACCGTGATTCCTATGAAAGTGAGTTAGGTTTCTTTTCATTTTTTCTTTTTCTTTCTTTAGAATTATGCTTGTTGGTAGTGTGATTTCAGGGATTAAAGTTTGCTCGTGGATGCTTATGCGAAGGCACGATTCTTTTCGTGGGCCTTCTTTCTTTCTGGAGGAAATTTCACAGAAGTTCTCGCTCTAATTCTACTTTTCTCTTCACCTTTATTTAACGTTTAGTATAAAAGGGACTTTGTACATTTTAAGTGGGGGGGACGGGAGTAGAATTGTCTCTTGATCTATATTTTGCCCTCGTTTTTCTAGTTTATTTTGAAAAATTATGCCATTTTTAAAATTTTGACATGTTTTTCTTAACCTAACTAGATCAGACCTTAGCCGAGCACATTATAACCCTTGATATTATATGATGAGATCAGCCTTATCCGTTTCCAAATTTTTACCCCAAATCCACCAAATTATGAGTGTGCCGGTAGCTTGTAAACTTTAGAACTTGGCCTTTGCATCATTTCGAGACCATAGACGAGGTATGTTGAGTTAGCTTGATGTATTTGGACTTTTCAGTTTAAGAAGGCAATATTATGGGATTATCACCCAAATAGCCTATCATTGTATGTCTATCGGTTAGTCACCTCGACTTCTTGACCCCCATGTTAAACCCTTTGTTGCACTCACCTTTAGTGCAAGATACCCCTAGATACACCCTTCTGAGCCATTCTTTTCATTTTGTTCACCCAACATATTGTTTTGTTACACCCATACACCTTAGCCAACCCTGTAGTCTTTATTTGTAATTGGGAAGTCATTGTTTGCTTAAGTTCAAAGTTCAAGTGGAAAGGTTCGGGAATCACGCTTTCGTCGACCACATATTCTTAAAGATCATTGAAGACCCCTCAAATTCTATTACTGTTCATCTAAGTGGGGGGATGTTATGTTAAGTTGTTATGTTTGAAGAAAGAAAAAAAACTGAATGATGATGTGATTCGAAAAAAAAGTAGTTATAGTTATTTATTTGATTGTAAAGTGCGAAGTTATAAGCACTATGTTATGAGCTTATTATAGATTTAGTATCGAGGAGGCCACCTCGGTCACATTTGAAGAATGGAGTAGGTAATTGCGCCAACAATTGAAGAAAAAAGGTAATGTGCCCATCATGACGTCCTCTAATGGCACATCTACCTGGTATTACATGATCCGGTTTCTTTGCTTCGAAACTTTAACTTTGGAAGAACTGTAAGTGGTGATGACTTGGTTATAAATTAAGACTATTTGCTTGATTTTATTTTACACCAATTTTATCCCATGTCTTATCCTACCCTTTAGTCATGAAGCGTGTCTAGGTGATGCAGCGAGCAATCTTTGGTGTCTTGGCCATGGATTTTGTAACACCCCCAAAAATGACTCAGCGGAAGCATACGTGTATTGGGGTGCTACTAAATTGGTATCACAACACAAGCATAGAACAATTGGTTTTTCATAAATAAACTTTTATTCATTTCTTAAAAACAATGTTTACATTATTGATTAGTGCGGAAAATGGCCCATTATAAACGAGTGGTCCCAATACATAAATCAGAGTCATCTATGACCATGCCATGCCTTTGCCTTGCGCCTCCAAAGATAAGCTATCACTTCAAAACCTGAAGATACATGCTAAAAGGGGTCAGCTTACGCTGGTGAGTTCATAGGTTTATTTAAAAAGGAATTTCAGTACATTGTCTCAAATTTGGTTTTTGATGATCATTACGTCTTGCATAATGTCATAAAGTTTATGGTTTCAATTCATAACAGGATTTCATAAAAGAGATTTCATTAGTGGACCATAAGTAGGTTATATGTACATTACAACGAATATAATGTCATATATTGAATCTATTACGCTAGCACTAAGTTCATGCAACCGAAGCTACGACAGTTCATTTATGCACAAAGAAGTCATACAAATACAGAGCCCATGGCGAGTGTTTATCCCAATACACTCGGTCCCGACATGTTATATGTTTCGCCTTGACCCAAGCGGGGTCAACCGAACAGAGGAGTCACCCTCAATAGATCTATTTATAACATTCGCGCTTCCCAGCAGGAATTGACGGTTCATGAAGAGGGTAAATTTGGGATATGAGGACTTAGGCTAAGCTGCGTAATATTCTAGGTCAAACATTTTGGTATGCTCAATAAAACATCTATGTATGATGAAAACTTTAAACGTGTGAAAGCATAGTATGCATGGAATGCACAAGTAAAATGATTTAAGTAAAATAAGCATGTATCTTCCCCCAAAACAAGTATAAAGCAGTTAAAAGTAGGGGCTATGAAACTCACCTTGGCATTGTGCAAAGGGATGTCTAAAGGGAATTAAATCAAAGGATGATAGTGCACGGCTCTGACACGCAACCTAATTAATACGGCAATTTAGTCTTTATGTTTAAGACTCGATAAAGTTTAACTAACTTTATAGATTTTAAATGTTTTTGTTGTTGTTGTTGTTGTTTGTGTGGCAGCATTTAAGTTTAAAAAAAAGTAGTTTTCTAAATGTTTGTAGGTATTGGCTCTTGGAAGTGCTTAAGTATGTAATAGAAAATATCAAGGACGAATGAGTCTTCGGTTCGATGGCGACCGAACAACGATATACGGAAAAATAATCACACTTAAAGAGTAGACGACTTCGGTTGTCGTTTAAAGTATATATATAAATTTATATATAATCAAATATTTGTTGATTTAAGTAGTTGTTGTAATAAAAGAGTTTATATTAGAAATACACCAATCGGCATGATCCGTGTATATGCTTTAATTATATGTGGTGGCTAAGTGTCACAAAAATCTATAACTCGCTATTATCTTATTTTTCAAATATACATGTCTTTAAAAGTTGAGATAACTATATTAATGAAAAAAAATATGTCACAATTGGTATTTCTTTATTAGTTGATAAAATTTATAGTTTCACCGATGCAAAAGATTTATTTTTGAATACTAGTCATTGCTTAGAACTTGTTTATAAAACATGTTTAGTAACCTTGAGTACGTCGTGTAGTAATGTCGAGATCGGATAGATTGAAATAAGCCGGAATCAAATAAGTATTTTTGAAAGCTATTTGGGCTCGGTGCGACAAACACAAAAATCATACAAAACACAAAATTAGACTTCGAGTGAGCTGGGCTCACGGTTGTTTCTCGGTCCAACAAAACACAACACAACACAACACACATCAACTTTGTATATTAGTCACCATATAGAAAAGTGTAAGTTTTGTGACAAGGATTTTTAAAATCAAAATTTTATACATCTCTGTCATTTTTAACGCACCCTAGTGTTGGCTTGTGCCCAAACAGTGGCTCGACAGCCACCAACCCAACACAAACCAAATTTAAGTCACGAGTCATTGAATAAAATAAGCAACACCACTTCCCAAATAAAAATTAATTCAACACTAAAACCTTGTGTCAACACTTAATCTTTATAGATCTAGTCTTCTTTTTGATTATTTTTAACCAAGAATGTCTAATAAGTTTATATAAATGTATATAAGTCGAAGTATATGGAAATAAGCTAAGACTTATTAGATCTAGTTCTTTCTTTGAAATAGCCATATGAGTGGGACAACTACAACTGAAAAAGCGTATATCTGTTTTGAGTTTGAGGGCTGTCGACCTAGAACAAACCAAAACCATTTCCATTTACTACTAGGCTTAGATTAAAAAGATTTTGAGGTATAAGGAAGCAAGTCAAAAAAAAAAAAACGTAATAAGTAAAACCATCCACTGTGGCGCGACCCACAGTGGGGTTCGACCCTCAACAAGACGAGATACAAGCCAAATGTTTATGTGATAAGATAATAAGTCAAGAAAAAGCTAAAAATGAAATAAGCACTTCTAATCCATGAGTCATACTATTTTTAGTTTGTGATCTATTATTTGCCACTCAAGAATGATCAACAACAACATCAAACAATATCACTTCAAATTTATCAACAACATTCGGTGTGAACAAGAAGAAAACAAAGATATATAATTCGATTTGGACAAAATGAAATTACAACTTAACAGATTTAAAAGGATGACAATTGAGTGTTCTTACATCAAATTTTGTGGGTCGAATAGATGAACACCGAAAGACCAAAAAGCTCAATTGGAGAGGACTCGGGGCGAATTAGAACAATTAACTTCTTGAGTAGCTTCCTTATGCCATCAACTACAAAACCCCTTTATCAATTTTGAAAACCCCTTTGTTTTGAGAAACCCTAATTATTAAGAACCCTAATTATTTTTGTGTCGTGATGAGTGGATGAACCTGCTTCAAGAGTTGATGCTATATATAGATGTATATTAAGGAAGCCTTGTGTCCTCTTTCTCTTCTTGATTGTAGCGTGGCACTCTACTTGGATTCCATCTCTATTCCCAGCCGAGCTAGTGTCCCCTTAGGGTAGATTATGTGGCTGAAGAGTTGTGGTGATGAATTTTGGTGACTGAAGAGGAAGGGGAGCAATCCTCTTTTTGGTTCCTGGTTTTGGATAGAAGCAGAAAAAGGAAAGGATGAAGAAGAAAAGGAAAGAGGGGTAATTAAATGGGCGGTTAAAGGGTAGTGTATTTTTGTTTTATGGTTAACTGTATAACCCGTACCCCGTGTTTCGTTGAATCCTCGAGTAAACGTACCTTCTCGGTACCCGAAAGTTATAGAAATTATATTTTTAGAAGCGTTTTTGTAAGTGTAATAATATATGTTTATTATTACGTAGAAATTTGATTATAAATGTTTGCCGTTATTAATTTGGTGTCGGTATGCGTGCGATGCCGTGACTTCCTAAATTTACGAGATAACTTCTCGTTTTCTTTCGTAAATTATTAGTGATTGATAAAAAGTGTATTTTTCTCGTATCTCAGTATTTATTTTTAGTCTTGTATGCAACTGCACTGCAGTATGCGGAATAACTTTTCGGAACAATGGATTAAGCTTATGTACGCTTAATTTTTTTAACTTGGACAGATAATAAATTTCACAGATATTTAAGTATCGTGCGTGCGGTGTTTTATTTCTAAGGAAACGAGATGACCTCTGGTTTTTAAAGTTAAATATTGACAACTGTCAGAAAATAACCGATTTGAATTTTCTGACGTAATAAATATTATTATAATAATCCGGAAATTTACGGGTTGTTATAGTCTACCCACCTTACAGGAGATCCGTCCCGGATCTCAGTTTACGTTACCCGATAGGGTGTCGGGAACGAGGTGATGGTATTTGGAATAAGTTTTGAGTTTTCCTCGGTTGTCCTAGGGTTTCCTCTTTGGGTATGGGTACCTAGGTGTTATGCAAGCAGACATCCTCTATCGAGGAACCATGATTGTCTGGGGTAGGTTCATTAGGTGAAAGTTCAGATTTTGATGTTATGAGGTTTCACTATTTTGTTAGTGTGGACACCTCTAACTTCTCATGGTTTTATCAAAACGTACCCTTTTCTGGTGTTTAATGGTTCTAAAGTGTATGGGTTGATTCTTAAGGTTTGCTATGGGTTTGTGTGCTTTCTTTTTTAAAGGGTGAAGAAATATTTGTTTTCGAATTTTCTTTCGAGTAAATGTTTATACAAGTTTTACTAAGACCAGATTTCAAAATCGATAACATGTAAAAAAATGACACATTTTTAAATATTTTAAAACGGTTCTTAGTTATGGGATGTATAAGGAAGTTTTACGAAACTTTTAGTGTATGAGTATTTTGTCTCATTTTTCGAGGGATTTGGAAAGTATTATTGTTGGATTTTAAAGAGTAATCCTCAAAATTGGGAATTTTATTGTAGTAAGATTGTGTATCAAGATATCACATTTACCCATGGCTACGAGTAAGGTTTAGTTGTCTAAGTTGGGTACGGTTGGAGGTTTAATAGTTGATGAACCTCATGGTTACCTAGGGTTTTAGGCAGAGGTGTAGGATACATCCTAAGGTCAGGCTTAGCTATCAAGGAGGACATTGATCATTTTTGTTTATGGGGTAAACACATTTCGAGGAAATAAGTAACCAATAGAGTGGTTCTGGAATAACTTTCAAAGTATTAAGGAACACTTTATTTTGGTAAGGTATGGGTAGAATTGTAGTTTATTTTATGGTAAAATGGTAATGTGGTAATTTGGTTTGTAGAATGATTCATGAAGTATTTTGATTATAATAGTTTGAGGGATAATCGGAAATAGTTTGTAAGGCAACTCTTTTGTTTGTAGTAGGGTAATAAGGTAGGCACGGTTATTCTTAAGAGGTGGGTGGAGTTTCTAGGTATCAAATTTTTCAATGGTGAAATTTTCAAGTTTTGCGGGATTATGGGTCATTTACTGTGTCTTTCTAGATTTTGCCAAAGGTTTATTGTTCTTTTGTTGCCTATTCCCATTAGAGAATTTTTCTCATATGTGCTATTGAAAAGTTGCTCCTAGAATGGGTTGATTTGTCCATGGAGTGTATGGTGCGGGGTAGGAGTGACTATAACATAACCCGATTGTGATATGGAATTATAGGGTTTATGATTAAGAAGTAGTATGACGCCAGTGAGTAGCTTATGGTTAAGAGATATTGTGATGCCAGTGAGTGGTTTGTGTTTAGGAAATACCAGTGAGTGGTTTATGTTTAGGAAATGCCGGTGAGTGGTTTATGATTAGGGTATGCCGGTGAGTGGCTTGTGATTAGGGTATGCCGATGAGTGGCTTGTGATTATGGTATGCCGATGAGTGGCTTGTGTTTAAAGGATAGTGTGACGCCAGTGAGTGTTTTATGACTAAGAAATGCCAGTGAGTGACTTGTGATTAAGGAATGTCAGTGAGTGACTTGTGATTAAGGAATGTCAGTGAGTGGCTTGTGATTAAGGAATGTCAGTGAGTGACTTGTGATTAAGGAATGTCAGTGAGTGACTTGTGATTAAGGAATGCCAGTGAGTGGTTTATGACTAAGATTAGTGTGACGCCAATGTGTGGCTTTAGCATAACCGTCAATGTGCGGTTTATTGAAATGTTACATGTTTATCAAAATATTATCATTTTCTCACTTGACATAAGGCTATTATAACTATTCTAAGTACTGCAAAATTCACCTCTGAGTCGGACATAGGTGATCAGGCTATGTCCCACTGTCCCTGGTTGAATATAGGTGATCAGTCTATATTCACCCGAGGTTCAATGAATTTTGAAATACTTAGCTTATTTACGCTAGTAATATGTCACAATACTTTTAAAGGTTGTCTTGAAGGATTAGAACAATTATTCTCTTTATGTGAGTGAAATGTGTAGTGTTGTGATACGTAAGTATACGTATAGGGAAAATAATTTTTAACCTACAATGAAATTAGGTGAGCAGTGATAAAACATGTATCTTATCAAGTATGATCTCAACAGGATCATAAGTGAGGCATCAGCTTGGCAGGCAGGCACGTGTCGGTCATAGGGTTAAGTTTTTGTAAAAGTGGTTATAGTCTAGGTTTTAAAAATATACCCAGTTCTCTATAACCTGGCTCTGATACCAATCTGTAACACCCCCAAAATGGCTCAGCGGAAGCACACAAGTATTGGGGTGCTATTAATTGATATCACAACACAAGCATAGAACAATTGGTTTTTCATAAATAAACTTTTATTCATTTCTTAAAAACAATGTTTACATTATTGATTAGTGCGGAAAATGGCCCATTATAAACGAGTGGTCCCAATACATAAATCAGAGTCATCTATGACCATGCCATGCATTTGCCTTGCGCCTCCAAAGATAAGCTATCACCTTAAAACTTGAAGATACATGCTAAAAGAGGTCAACTTACGCTGGTGAGTTCATAGGTTTATTTTAAAAGGAATTTCAGTACACTGTTTCAAATTTGGTTTTTGATGATCATTACGTCTTGCATAATGTCATAAAGTTTATGGTTTCAATTCATAACAGGATTTCATAAAAGAGATTTCATTAGTGGACCATAAGTAGGTTATATGTACATTACAACGAATATAATGTCATATATTGAATCTATTACGCTAGCACTAAGTTCATGCAACCGAAGCTACGACAGTTCATGTATGCACAAAGAAGTCATACAAATACAGAGCCCATGGCGAGTGTTTATCCCAATACACTCGGTCCCGACATGTTATATGTTTCGCCTTGACCCAAGCGGGGTCAACCGAACAGAGGAGTCACCCTCAATAGATCTATTTATAACATTCGCGCTTCCCAGCAGGAATTGACGGTTCATGAAGAGGGAAATTTGGGATCTGAGGACTTAGGCTAAGCTGCGTAATATTCTAGGTCAAACATTTTGGTATGCTCAATAAAACATCTATGTATGATGAAAACTTTAAACGTGTGAAAGCATAGTATGCATGGAATGCACAAGTAAAATGATTTAAGTAAAATAAGCATGTATCTTCCCCCAAAACAAGTATAAAGCAGTTAAAAGTAGGGGCTATGAAACTCACCTTGGCATTGTGCAAAGGGATGTCTAAAGGGAATTAAATCAAAGGATGATAGTGCACGGCTCTGACACGCAACCTAATTAATACGGCAATTTAGTCTTTATGTTTAAGACTCGATAAAGTTTAACTAACTTTATAGATTTTAAATGTTTTTGTTGTTGTCGTTGTTGTTTGTGTGGCAGCATTTAAGTTTAAAAAAAAGTAGTTTTCTAAATGTTTGTAGGTATTGGCTCTTGGAAGTGCTTAAGTATGTAATAGAAAATATCAAGGACGAATGAGTCTTCGGTTCGATGGCGACCGAACAACGATATACGGAAAAATAATCACACTTAAAGAGTAGACGACTTCGGATTGTGGTTTTAAAGTATATATATAAATTTATATATAATCAAATATTTGTTGATTTAAGTAGTTGTTGTAATAAAAGAGTTTATATTAGAAATACACCAATCGGCATGATCCGTGTATATGCTTTAATTATATGTGGTGGCTAAGTGTCACAAAAATCTATAACTCGCTATTATCTTATTTTTCAAATATACATGTCTTTAAAAGTTGAGATAACTATATTAATGAAAAAAAATATGTCACAATTGGTATTTCTTTATTAGTTGATAAAATTTATAGTTTCACCGATGCAAAAGATTTATTTTTGAATACTAGTCATTGCTTAGAACTTGTTTATAAAACATGTTTAGTAACCTTGAGTACGTCGTGTAGTAATGTCGAGATCGGATAGATTGAAATAAGCCGGAATCAAATAAGTATTTTTGAAAGCTATTTGGGCTCGGTGCGACAAACACAAAAATCATACAAAACACAAAATTAGACTTCGAGTGAGTTGGGCTCACGGTTGTTTCTCGGTCCAACAAAACACAACACAACACAACACACATCAACTTTGTATATTAGTCACCATATAGAAAAGTGTAAGTTTTGTGACAAGGGTTTTTAAAATCAAAATTTTATACATCTCTGTCATTTTTAACGCACCCTAGTGTTGGCTTGTGCCCAAACAGTGGCTCGACAGCCACCAACCCAACACAAACCAAATTTAAGTCACGAGTCATTGAATAAAATAAGCAACACCACTTCCCAAATAAAAATTAATTCAACACTAAAACCTTGTGTCAACACTTAATCTTTATAGATCTAGTCTTCTTTTTGATTATTTTTAACCAAGAATGTCTAATAAGTTTATATAAATGTATATAAGTCGAAGTATATGGAAATAAGCTAAGACTTATTAGATCTAGTTCTTTCTTTGAAATAGCCATATGAGTGGGACAACTACAACTGAAAAAGCGTATATCTGTTTTGAGTTTGAGGGCTGTCGACCTAGAACAAACCAAAACCATTTCCATTTACTACTAGGCTTAGATTAAAAAGATTTTGAGGTATAAGGAAGCAAGTCAAAAAAAAAAAAAACGTAATAAGTAAAACCATCCACTGTGGCGCGACCCACAGTGGGGTTCGACCCTCAACAAGACGAGATACAAGCCAAATGTTTATGTGATAAGATAATAAGTCAAGAAAAAGCTAAAAATGAAATAAGCACTTCTAATCCATGAGCCATACTATTTTTAGTTTGTGATCTATTATTTGCCACTCAAGAATGATCAACAACAACATCAAACAATATCACTTCAAATTTATCAACAACATTCGGTGTGAACAAGAAGAAAACAAAGATATATAATTCGATTTGGACAAAATGAAATTACAACTTAACAGATTTAAAAGGATGACAATTGAGTGTTCTTACATCAAATTTTGTGGGTCGAATAGATGAACACTGGAGAGGACTCGGGGCGAATTAGAACAATTAACTTCTTGAGTAGCTTCCTTATGCCATCAACTACAAAACCCCTTTATCAATTTTGAAAACCCCTTTGTTTTGAGAAACCCTAATTATTAAGAACCCTAATTATTTTTGTGTCGTGATGAGTGGATGAACCTGCTTCAAGAGTTGATGCTATATATAGATGTATATTAAGGAAGCCTTGTGTCCTCTTTCTCTTCTTGATTGTAGCGTGGCACTCTACTTGGATTCCATCTCTATTCACAGCCGAGCTAGTGTCCCCTTAGGGTAGATTATGTGGCTGAAGAGTTGTGGTGATGAATTTTGGTGACTGAAGAGGAAGGGGAGCAATCCTCTTTTTGGTTCCTGGTTTTGGATAGAAGCAGAAAAAGGAAAGGATGAAGAAGAAAAGGAAAGAGGGGTAATTAAATGGGCGGTTAAAGGGTAGTGTATTTTTGTTTTTATGGTTAATACTGTATAACCCGTACCCCGTGTTTCGTTGAATCCTCGAGTAAACGTACCTTCTCGGTACCCGAAAGTTATAGAAATTATATTTTTAGAAGCGTTTTTGTAAGTGTAATAATATATGTTTATTATTACGTAGAAATTTGATTATAAATGTTTGCCGTTATTAATTTGGTGTCGGTATGCGTGCGATGCCGTGACTTCCTAAATTTACGAGATAACTTCTCGTTTTCTTTCGTAAATTATTAGTGATTGATAAAAAGTGTATTTTTCTCGTATCTCAGTATTTATTTTTAGTCTTGTATGCAACTGCACTGCAGTATGCGGAATAACTTTTCGGAACAATGGATTAAGCTTATGTACGCTTAATTTTTTTAACTTGGACAGATAATAAATTTCACAGATATTTAAGTATCGTGCGTGCGGTGTTTTATTTCTAAGGAAACGAGATGACCTCTGGTTTTTAAAGTTAAATATTGACAACTGTCAGAAAATAACCGATTTGAATTTTACGGCGTGACAAATATTATTATAATAATCCGGAAATTTACGGGTTGTTATAGTCTACCCACCTTACAGGAGATCCGTCCCGGATCTCAGTTTACGTTATCCGATAGGGTGTCGGGAACGAGGTGATGGTATTTGGAATAAGTTTTGAGTTTTCCTCGGTTGTCCTAGGGTTTCCTCTTTGGGTATGGGTACCTAGGTGTTATGCAAGCAGCACATCCTCTATCTGAGGAACCATGATTGTCTGGGGTAGGTTCATTAGGTGAAAGTTCAGATTTTGATGTTATGAGGTTTCACTATTTTGTTAGTGTGGACACCTCTAACTTCTCATGGTTTTATCAAAGCGTACCCTTTTACGGTGTTTAATGGTTCTAAAGTGTATGGGTTGATTCTTAAGGTTTGCTATGGGTTTGTGTGCTTTCTTTTTTAAAGGGTGAAGAAATATTTGTTTTCGAATTTTCTTTCGAGTAAATGTTTATACAAGTTTTACTAAGACCAGATTTCAAAATCGATAACATGTAAAAATGACACATTTTTAAAATATTTTAAAACCGGTTCTTAGTTATGGGATGTATAAGGAAGTTTTGCGAAACTTTTAGTGTATGAGTATTTTGTCTCATTTTATGAGGGATTTGGAAAGTATTATTGTTGGATTTTAAAGAGTAATCCTCAAATTTGGGAATTTTATTGTAGTAAGATTGTGTATCAAGATATCACATTTACCCATGGCTACGAGTAAGGTTTAGTTGTCTAAGTTGGGTACGGTTGGAGGTTTAATAGTTGATGAACCTCATGGTTACCTAGGGTTTTAGGCAGAGGTGTAGGATACATCCTAAGGTCAGGCTTAGCTATCAAGGAGGACATTGATCATTTTTGTTTATGGGGTAAACACATTTCGAGGAAATAAGTAACCAATAGAGTGGTTCTGGAATAACTTTCAAAGTATTAAGGAACACTTTATTTTGGTAAGGTATGGGTAGAATTGTAGTTTATTTTATGGTAAAATGGTAATGTGGTAATTTGGTTTGTAGAATGATTCATGAAGTGATTCATGAAGTATTTTGATTATAATAGTTTGAGGGATAATCGGAAATAGTTTGTAAGGCAACTCTTTTGTTTGTAGTAGGGTAATAAGGTAGGCACGGTTATTCTTAAGAGGTGGGTGGAGTTTCTAGGTATCAAATTTTTCAATGGTGAAATTTTCAAGTTTTGCGGGATTATGGGTCATTTACTGTGTCTTTCTAGATTTTGCCAAAGGTTTATTGTTCTTTTGTTGCCTATTCCCATTAGAGAATTTTTCTCATATGTGCTATTGAAAAGTTGCTCCTAGAATGGGTTGATTTGTCCATGGAGTGTATGGTGCGGGGTAGGAGTGACTATAACATAACCCGATTGTGATATGGAATTATAGGGTTTAAGATTAAGAAGTAGTATGACGCCAGTGAGTAGCTTATGGTTAAGAGATATTGTGATGCCAGTGAGTGGTTTGTGTTTAGGAAATACCAGTGAGTGGTTTATGTTTAGGAAATGCCAGTGAGTGGTTTATGATTAGGGTATGCCGGTGAGTGGCTTGTGATTAGGGTATGCCTGATGAGTGGCTTGTGATTAGGGTATGCCGATGAGTGGCTTGTGTTTAAAGGATAGTGTGACGCCAGTGAGTGTTTTATGACTAAGAAATGCCAGTGAGTGACTTGTGATTAAGGAATGTCAGTGAGTGACTTGTGATTAAAGAATGTCAGTGAGTGACTTGTGATTAAAGAATGTCAGTGAGTGACTTGTGATTAAGGAATGTCAGTGAGTGACTTGTGTTTAAGGAATGTCAGTGACTGATTTATGATTAAGGATTAGTGTGACGCCAATGTGTGGCTTTAGCATAACCGTCAATGTGCGGTTTATTGAAATGTTACATGTTTATCAAAATATTATCATTTTCTCACTTGACATAAGGCTATTATAACTATTCTAAGTACTGCAAAATTCACCTCTGAGTCGGACATAGGTGATCAGGCTATGTCCCACTGTCCCTGGTTGAATATAGGTGATCAGTCTATATTCACCCGAGGTTCAATGAATTTTGAAATACTTAGCTTAGTTACGCTAGTAATATGTCACAATACTTTTAAAGGTTGTCTTGAAGGATTAGAACAATTATTCTCTTTATGTGAGTGAAATGTGTAGTGTTGTGATACGTAAGTATACGTATAGGGAAAATAATTTTTAACCTACAATGAAATTAGGTGAGCAGTGATAAAACATGTATCTTATCAAGTATGATCTCAACAGGATCATAAGTGAGGCATCAGCTTGGCAGGCAGGCACGTGTCGGTCATAGGGTTTAGTTTTTGTAAAAGTGGTTATAGTCTAGGTTTTAAAAATATACCCAGTTCTCTATAACCTGGCTCTGATGCCAATCTGTAACACCCCAAAAATGACTCAGCGGAAGCATACGTGTATTGGGGTGCTACTAAATTGGTATCACAACATAAGCATAGAACAATTGGTTTTCATAAATAAACTTTTATTCATTTCTTAAAAACAATGTTTACATTATTGATTAGTGCGGAAAATGGCCCATTATAAACGAGTGGTCCCAATACATAAATCAGAGTCATCTATGACCATGCCATGCCTTTGCCTTGCGCCTCCAAAGATAAGCTATCACTTCAAAACCTGAAGATACATGCTAAAAGAGGTCAGCTTACGCTGGTGAGTTCATAGGTTTATTTAAAAAGGAATTTCAGTACATTGTCTCAAATTTGGTTTTTGATGATCATTACGTCTTGCATAATGTCATAAAGTTTATGGTTTCAATTCATAACAGGATTTCATAAAAGAGATTTCATTAGTGGACCATAAGTAGGTTATATGTACATTACAACGAATATAATGTCATATATTGAATCTATTACGCTAGCACTAAGTTCATGCAACCGAAGCTACGACAGTTCATGTATGCACAAAGAAGTCATACAAATACAGAGCCCATGGCGAGTGTTTATCCCAATACACTCGGTCCCGACATGTTATATGTTTCGCCTTGACCCAAGCGGGGTCAACCGAACAGAGGAGTCACCCTCAATAGATCTATTTATAACATTCGCGCTTCCCAGCAGGAATTGACGGTTCATGAAGAGGGTAAATTTGGGATCTGAGGACTTAGGCTAAGCTGCGTAATATTCTAGGTCAAACATTTTGGTATGCTCAATAAAACATCTATGTATGATGAAAACTTTAAACGTGTGAAAGCATAGTATGCATGGAATGCACAAGTAAAATGATTTAAGTAAAATAAGCATGTATCTTCCCCCAAAACAAGTATAAAGCAGTTAAAAGTAGGGGCTATGAAACTCACCTTGGCATTGTGCAATAGGAAGTCTAAAGGGAATTAAATCAAAGGATGATAGTGCACGGCTTCGACACGCAACCTAATTAATACGGCAATTTAGTCTTTATGTTTAAGACTCGATAAAGTTTAACTAACTTTATAGATTTTAAATGTTTTTGTTGTTGTTGTTGTTGTTTGTGTGGCAGCATTTAAGTTTAAAAAAAAGTAGTTTTCTAAATGTTTGTAGGTATTGGCTCTTGGAAGTGCTTAAGTATGTAATAGAAAATATCAAGGACGAATGAGTCTTCGGTTCGATGGCGACCGAACAACGATATACGGAAAAATAATCACACTTAAAGAGTAGACGACTTCGGATTGTGGTTTTAAAGTATATATATAAATTTATATATAATCAAATATTTGTTGATTTAAGTAGTTGTTGTAATAAAAGAGTTTATATTAGAAATACACCAATCGGCATGATCCGTGTATATGCTTTAATTATATGTGGTGGCTAAGTGTCACAAAAATCTATAACTCGCTATTATCTTATTTTTCAAATATACATGTCTTTAAAAGTTGAGATAACTATATTAATGAAAAAAAATATGTCACAATTGGTATTTCTTTATTAGTTGATAAAATTTATAGTTTCACCGATGCAAAAGATTTATTTTTGAATACTAGTCATTGCTTAGAACTTGTTTATAAAACATGTTTAGTAACCTTGAGTACGTCGTGTAGTAATGTCGAGATCGGATAGATTGAAATAAGCCGGAATCAAATAAGTATTTTTGAAAGCTATTTGGGCTCGGTGCGACAAACACAAAAATCATACAAAACACAAAATTAGACTTCGAGTGAGTTGGGCTCACGGTTGTTTCTCGGTCCAACAAAACACAACACAACACAACACACATCAACTTTGTATATTAGTCACCATATAGAAAAGTGTAAGTTTTGTGACAAGGGTTTTTAAAATCAAAATTTTATACATCTCTGTCATTTTTAACGCACCCTAGTGTTGGCTTGTGCCCAAAAAGTGGCTCGACAGCCACCAACCCAACACAAACCAAATTTAAGTCACGAGTCATTGAATAAAATAAGCAACACCACTTCCCAAATAAAAATTAATTCAACACTAAAACCTTGTGTCAACACTTAATCTTTATAGATCTAGTCTTCTTTTTGATTATTTTTAACCAAGAATGTCTAATAAGTTTATATAAATGTATATAAGTCGAAGTATATGGAAATAAGCTAAGACTTATTAGATCTAGTTCTTTCTTTGAAATAGCCATATGAGTGGGACAACTACAACTGAAAAAGCGTATATCTGTTTTGAGTTTGAGGGCTGTCGACCTAGAACAAACCAAAACCATTTCCATTTACTACTAGGCTTAGATTAAAAAGATTTTGAGGTATAAGGAAGCAAGTCAAAAAAAAAAAAACGTAATAAGTAAAACCATCCACTGTGGCGCGACCCACAGTGGGGTTCGACCCTCAACAAGACGAGATACAAGCCAAATGTTTATGTGATAAGATAATAAGTCAAGAAAAAGCTAAAAATGAAATAAGCACTTCTAATCCATGAGCCATACTATTTTTAGTTTGTGATCTATTATTTGCCACTCAAGAATGATCAACAACAACATCAAACAATATCACTTCAAATTTATCAACAACATTCGGTGTGAACAAGAAGAAAACAAAGATATATAATTCGATTTGGACAAAATGAAATTACAACTTAACAGATTTAAAAGGATGACAATTGAGTGTTCTTACATCAAATTTTGTGGGTCGAATAGATGAACACTGGAGAGGACTCGGGGCGAATTAGAACAATTAACTTCTTGAGTAGCTTCCTTATGCCATCAACTACAAAACCCCTTTATCAATTTTGAAAACCCCTTTGTTTTGAGAAACCCTAATTATTAAGAATCCTAATTATTTTTGTGTCGTGATGAGTGGATGAACCTGCTTCAAGAGTTGATGCTATATATAGATGTATATTAAGGAAGCCTTGTGTCCTCTTTCTCTTCTTGATTGTAGCGTGGCACTCTACTTGGATTCCATCTCTATTCCCAGCCGAGCTAGTGTCCCCTTAGGGTAGATTATGTGGCTAAAGAGTTGTGGTGATGAATTTTGGTGACTGAAGAGGAAGGGGAGCAATCCTCTTTTTGGTTCCTGGTTTTGGATAGAAGCAGAAAAAGGAAAGGATGAAGAAGAAAAGGAAAGAGGGGTAATTAAATGGGCGGTTAAAGGGTAGTGTATTTTTGTTTTTATGGTTATCTTGTATAACCCGTACCCGTGTTTCGTTGAATCCTCGAGTAAACGTACCTTCTCGGTACCCGAAAGTTATAGAAATTATATTTTTAGAAGCGTTTTTGTAAGTGTAATAATATATGTTTATTATTACGTAGAAATTTGATTATAAATGTTTGCCGTTATTAATTTGGTGTCGGTATGCGTGCGGTGCCGTGACTTTCTGAATTTACGAGATAACTTCTCGTTTTCTTTCGTAAATTATTAGTGATTGATAAAAAGTGTATTTTTCTCGTATCTCAGTATTTATTTTTAGTCTTGTATGCAACTGCACTGCAGTATGCGGAATAACTAATGGATTAAGCTTATGTACGCTTAATTTTTTTAACTTGGACAGATAATAAATTTCACAGATATTTAAGTATCGTGCGTGCGGTGTTTTATTTCTAAGGAAACGAGATGACCTCGGTTTTAAAGTTAAATATTGACAACTGTCAGAAAATAACCGATTTGAATTTTCTGACGTGACAAATATTATTATAATAATCCGGAAATTTACGGGTTGTTATAGTCTACCCACCTTACAGGAGATCCGTCCCGGATCTCAGTTTACGTTACCCGATAGGGTGTCGGGAACGAGGTGATGGTATTTGGAATAAGTTTTGAGTTTTCCTCGGTTGTCCTAGGGTTTCCTCTTTGGGTATGGGTACCTAGGTGTTATGCAAGCAGCACATCCTCTATCTGAGGAACCATGATTGTCTGGGGTAGGTTCATTAGGTGAAAGTTCAGATTTTGATGTTATGAGGTTTCACTATTTTGTTAGTGTGGACACCTCTAACTTCTCATGGTTTTATCAAAACGTACCCTTTTCTGGTGTTTAATGGTTCTAAAGTGTATGGGTTGATTCTTAAGGTTTGCTATGGGTTTGTGTGCTTTCTTTTTTAAAGGGTGAAGAAATATTTGTTTTCGAATTTTCTTTCGAGTAAATGTTTATACAAGTTTTACTAAGACCAGATTTCAAAATCGATAACATGTAAAAATGACACATTTTTAAAATATTTTAAAACCGGTTCTTAGTTATGGGATGTATAAGGAAGTTTTACGAAACTTTTAGTGTATGAGTATTTTGTCTCATTTTTCGAGGGATTTGGAAAGTATTATTGTTGGATTTTAAAGAGTAATCCTCAAAATTGGGAATTTTATTGTAGTAAGATTGTGTATCAAGATATCACATTTACCCATGGCTACGAGTAAGGTTTAGTTGTCTAAGTTGGGTACGGTTGGAGGTTTAATAGTTGATGAACCTCATGGTTACCTAGGTTTTTAGGCAGAGGTGTAGGATACATCCTAAGGTCAGGCTTAGCTATCAAGGAGGACATTGATCATTTTTGTTTATGGGGTAAACACATTTCGAGGAAATAAGTAACCAATAGAGTGGTTCTGAATAACTTTCAAAGTATTAAGGAACACTTTATTTTGGTAAGGTATGGGTAGAATTGTAGTTTATTTTATGGTAAAATGGTAATGTGGTAATTTGGTTTGTAGAATGATTCATGAAGTGATTCATGAAGTATTTTGATTATAATAGTTTGAGGGATAATCGGAAATAGTTTGTAAGGCAACTCTTTTGTTTGTAGTAGGGTAATCAGGTAGGCACGGTTATTCTTAAGAGGTGGGTGGAGTTTCTAGGTATCGAATTTTCAATGGTGAAATTTTCAAGTTTTGCGGGATTATGGGTCATTTACTGTGTCTTTCTAGATTTTGCCAAAGGTTTATTGTTCTTTTGTTGCCTATTCCCATTAGAGAATTTTTCTCATATGTGCTATTGAAAAGTTGCTCCTAGAATGGGTTGATTTGTCCATGGAGTGTATGGTGCGGGGTAGGAGTGACTATAACATAACCCGATTGTGATATGGAATTATAGGGTTTAAGATTAAGAAGTAGTATGACGCCAGTGAGTAGCTTATGGTTAAGAGATATTGTGATGCCAGTGAGTGGTTTGTGTTTAGGAAATACCAGTGAGTGGTTTATGTTTAGGAAATGCCAGTGAGTGGTTTATGATTAGGGTATGCCGGTGAGTGGCTTGTGATTAGGGTATGCCGATGAGTGGCTTGTGATTAGGGTATGCCGATGAGTGGCTTGTGTTTAAAGGATAGTGTGACGCCAGTGAGTGTTTTATGACTAAGAAATGCCAGTGAGTGACTTGTGATTAAGGAATGTCAGTGAGTGACTTGTGATTAAAGAATGTCAGTGAGTGACTTGTGATTAAGGAATGTCAGTGAGTGACTTGTGATTAAGGAATGTCAGTGAGTGACTTGTGTTTAAGGAATGTCAGTGACTGATTTATGATTAAGGATTAGTGTGACGCCAATGTGTGGCTTTAGCATAACCGTCAATGTGCGGTTTATTGAAATGTTACATGTTTATCAAAATATTATCATTTTCTCACTTGACATAAGGCTATTATAACTATTCTAAGTACTTGCAAAATTCACCTCTGAGTCGGACATAGGTGATCAGGCTATGTCCCACTGTCCCTGGTTGAATATAGGTGATCAGTCTATATTCACCCGAGGTTCAATGAATTTTGAAATACTTAGCTTAGTTACGCTAGTAATATGTCACAATACTTTTAAAGGTTGTCTTGAAGGATTAGAACAATTATTCTCTTTATGTGAGTGAAATGTGTAGTGTTGTGATACGTAAGTATACGTATAGGGAAAATAATTTTTAACCTACAATGAAATTAGGTGAGCAGTGATAAAACATGTATCTTATCAAGTATGATCTCAACAGGATCATAAGTGAGGCATCAGCTTGGCAGGCAGGCACGTGTCGGTCATAGGGTTTAGTTTTTGTAAAAGTGGTTATAGTCTAGGTTTTAAAAATATACCCAGTTCTCTATAACCTGGCTCTGATACCAATCTGTAACACCCCCAAAAATGACTCAGCGGAAGCATACGTGTATTGGGGTGCTACTAAATTGGTATCACAACACAAGCATAGAACAATTGGTTTTTCATAAATAAACTTTTATTCATTTCTTAAAAACAATGTTTACATTATTGATTAGTGCGGAAAATGGCCCATTATAAACGAGTGGTCCCAATACATAAATCAGAGTCATCTATGACCATGCCATGCCTTTGCCTTGCGCCTCCAAAGATAAGCTATCACTTCAAAACCTGAAGATACATGCTAAAAGAGGTCAGCTTACGCTGGTGAGTTCATAGGTTTATTTAAAAAGGAATTTCAGTACATTGTCTCAAATTTGGTTTTTGATGATCATTACGTCTTGCATAATGTCATAAAGTTTATGGTTTCAATTCATAACAGGATTTCATAAAAGAGATTTCATTAGTGGACCATAAGTAGGTTATATGTACATTACAACGAATATAATGTCATATATTGAATCTATTACGCTAGCACTAAGTTCATGCAACCGAAGCTACGACAGTTCATGTATGCACAAAGAAGTCATACAAATACAGAGCCCATGGCGAGTGTTTATCCCAATACACTCGGTCCCGACATGTTATATGTTTCGCCTTGACCCAAGCGGGGTCAACCGAACAGAGGAGTCACCCTCAATAGATCTATTTATAACATTCGCGCTTCCCAGCAGGAATTGACGGTTCATGAAGAGGGTAAATTTGGGATATGAGGACTTAGGCTAAGCTGCGTAATATTCTAGGTCAAACATTTTGGTATGCTCAATAAAACATCTATGTATGATGAAAACTTTAAACGTGTGAAAGCATAGTATGCATGGAATGCACAAGTAAAATGATTTAAGTAAAATGAGCATGTATCTTCCCCAAAACAAGTATAAAGCAGTTAAAAGTAGGGGCTATGAAACTCACCTTGGCATTGTGCAAAGGGATGTCTAAAGGGAATTAAATCAAAGGATGATAGTGCACGGCTTCGACACGCAACCTAATTAATACGGCAATTTAGTCTTTATGTTTAAGACTCGATAAAGTTTAACTAACTTTATAGATTTTAAATGTTTTGTTGTTGTTGTTGTTGTTTGTGTGGCAGCATTTAAGTTTAAAAAAAAGTAGTTTTCTAAATGTTTGTAGGTATTGGCTCTTGGAAGTGCTTAAGTATGTAATAGAAAATATCAAGGACGAATGAGTCTTCGGTTCGATGGCGACCGAACAACGATATACGGAAAAATAATCACACTTAAAGAGTAGACGACTTCGGATTGTGGTTTTAAAGTATATATATAAATTTATATATAATCAAATATTTGTTGATTTAAGTAGTTGTTGTAATAAAAGAGTTTATATTAGAAATACACCAATCGGCATGATCCGTGTATATGCTTTAATTATATGTGGTGGCTAAGTGTCACAAAAATCTATAACTCGCTATTATCTTATTTTTCAAATATACATGTCTTTAAAAGTTGAGATAACTATATTAATGAAAAAAAATATGTCACAATTGGTATTTCTTTATTAGTTGATAAAATTTATAGTTTCACCGATGCAAAAGATTTATTTTTGAATACTAGTCATTGCTTAGAACTTGTTTATAAAACATGTTTAGTAACCTTGAGTACGTCGTGTAGTAATGTCGAGATCGGATAGATTGAAATAAGCCGGAATCAAATAAGTATTTTTGAAAGCTATTTGGGCTCGGTGCGACAAACACAAAAATCATACAAAACACAAAATTAGACTTCGAGTGAGCTTGGCTCACGGTTGTTTCTCGGTCCAACAAAACATAACACAACACAAAACACATCAACTTTGTATATTAGTCACCATATATAAAAGTGTAAGTTTTGTGACAAGGATTTTTAAAATCAAAATTTTATACATCACTGTCATTTTAACGCACCCTAGTGTTGGCTTGTGCCCAAAAAGTGGCTCGACAGCCACCAACCCAACACAAACCAAATTTAAGTCACGAGTCATTGCATAAACTAAGCAACACCACTTCCCAAATAAAAATTAATTCAACACTAAAACCTTGTGTCAACACTTAATCTTTATAGATCTAGTCTTCTTTTTGATTATTTTTAACCAAGAATGTCTAATAAGTTTATATAAATGTATATAAGTCGAAGTATATGGAAATAAGCTAAGACTTATTAGATCTAGTTCTTTCTTTGAAATAGCCATATGAGTGGGACAACTACAACTGAAAAAGCGTATATCTGTTTTGAGTTTGAGGGCTGTCGACCTAGAACAAACCAAAACCATTTCCATTTACTACTAGGCTTAGATTAAAAAGATTTTGAGGTATAAGGAAGCAAGTCAAAAAAAAAAAACGTAATAAGTAAAACCATCCACTGTGGCGCGACCCACAGTGGGGTTCGACCCTCAACAAGACGAGATACAAGCCAAATGTTTATGTGATAAGATAATAAGTCAAGAAAAAGCTAAAAATGAAATAAGCACTTCTAATCCATGAGCCATACTATTTTTAGTTTGTGATCTATTATTTGCCACTCAAGAATGATCAACAACAACATCAAACAATATCACTTCAAATTTATCAACAACATTCGGTGTGAACAAGAAGAAAACAAAGATATATAATTCGATTTGGACAAAATGAAATTACAACTTAACAGATTTAAAAGGATGACAATTGAGTGTTCTTACATCAAATTTTGTGGGTCGAATAGATGAACACTGGAGAGGACTCGGGGCGAATTAGAACAATTAACTTCTTGAGTAGCTTCCTTATGCCATCAACTACAAAACCCCTTTATCAATTTTGAAAACCCCTTTGTTTTGAGAAACCCTAATTATTAAGAATCCTAATTATTTTTGTGTCGTGATGAGTGGATGAACCTGCTTCAAGAGTTGATGCTATATATAGATGTATATTAAGGAAGCCTTGTGTCCTCTTTCTCTTCTTGATTGTAGCGTGGCACTCTACTTGGATTCCATCTCTATTCCCAGCCGAGCTAGTGTCCCCTTAGGGTAGATTATGTGGCTAAAGAGTTGTGGTGATGAATTTTGGTGACTGAAGAGGAAGGGGAGCAATCCTCTTTTTGGTTCCTGGTTTTGGATAGAAGCAGAAAAAGGAAAGGATGAAGAAGAAAAGGAAAGAGGGGTAATTAAATGGGCGGTTAAAGGGTAGTGTATTTTTGTTTTTATGGTTAATACTGTATAACCCGTACCCCGTGTTTCGTTGAATCCTCGAGTAAACGTACCTTCTCGGTACCCGAAAGTTATAGAAATTATATTTTTAGAAGCGTTTTTGTAAGTGTAATAATATATGTTTATTATTACGTAGAAATTTGATTATAAATGTTTGCCGTTATTAATTTGGTGTCGGTATGCGTGCGATGCCGTGACTTCCTAAATTTACGAGATAACTTCTCGTTTTCTTTCGTAAATTATTAGTGATTGATAAAAAGTGTATTTTTCTCGTATCTCAGTATTTATTTTTAGTCTTGTATGCAACTGCACTGCAGTATGCGGAATAACTTTTCGGAACAATGGATTAAGCTTATGTACGCTTAATTTTTTTAACTTGGACAGATAATAAATTTCACAGATATTTAAGTATCGTGCGTGCGGTGTTTTATTTCTAAGGAAACGAGATGACCTCTGGTTTTTAAAGTTAAATATTGACAACTGTCAGAAAATAACCGATTTGAATTTTCTGACGTGACAAATATTATTATAATAATCCGGAAATTTACGGGTTGTTATAGTCTACCCACCTTACAGGAGATCCGTCCCGGATCTCAGTTTACGTTACCCGATAGGGTGTCGGGAACGAGGTGATGGTATTTGGAATAAGTTTTGAGTTTTCCTCGGTTGTCCTAGGGTTTCCTCTTTGGGTATGGGTACCTAGGTGTTATGCAAGCAGCACATCCTCTATCTGAGGAACCATGATTGTCTGGGGTAGGTTCATTAGGTGAAAGTTCAGATTTTGATGTTATGAGGTTTCACTATTTTGTTAGTGTGGACACCTCTAACTTCTCATGGTTTTATCAAAACGTACCCTTTTCTGGTGTTTAATGGTTCTAAAGTGTATGGGTTGATTCTTAAGGTTTGCTATGGGTTTGTGTGCTTTCTTTTTTAAAGGGTGAAGAAATATTTGTTTTCGAATTTTCTTTCGAGTAAATGTTTATACAAGTTTTACTAAGACCAGATTTCAAAATCGATAACATGTAAAAATGACACATTTTTAAAATATTTTAAAACCGGTTCTTAGTTATGGGATGTATAAGGAAGTTTTACGAAACTTTTAGTGTATGAGTATTTTGTCTCATTTTTCGAGGGATTTGGAAAGTATTATTGTTGGATTTTAAAGAGTAATCCTCAAAATTGGGAATTTTATTGTAGTAAGATTGTGTATCAAGATATCACATTTACCCATGGCTACGAGTAAGGTTTAGTTGTCTAAGTTGGGTACGGTTGGAGGTTTAATAGTTGATGAACCTCATGGTTACCTAGGTTTTTAGGCAGAGGTGTAGGATACATCCTAAGGTCAGGCTTAGCTATCAAGGAGGACATTGATCATTTTTGTTTATGGGGTAAACACATTTCGAGGAAATAAGTAACCAATAGAGTGGTTCTGGAATAACTTTCAAAGTATTAAGGAACACTTTATTTTGGTAAGGTATGGGTAGAATTGTAGTTTATTTTATGGTAAAATGGTAATGTGGTAATTTGGTTTGTAGAATGATTCATGAAGTGATTCATGAAGTATTTTGATTATAATAGTTTGAGGGATAATCGGAAATAGTTTGTAAGGCAACTCTTTTGTTTGTAGTAGGGTAATAAGGTAGGCACGGTTATTCTTAAGAGGTGGGTAGAGTTTCTAGGTATCAAATTTTTCAATGGTGAAATTTTCAAGTTTTGCGGGATTATGGGTCATTTATTGTGTCTTTCTAGATTTTGCCAAAGGTTTATTGTTCTTTTGTTGCCTATTCCCATTAGAGAATTTTTCTCATATGTGCTATTGAAAAGTTGCTCCTAGAATGGGTTGATTTGTCCATGGAGTGTATGGTGCGGGGTAGGAGTGACTATAACATAACCCGATTGTGATATGGAATTATAGGGTTTAAGATTAAGAAGTAGTATGACGCCAGTGAGTAGCTTATGGTTAAGAGATATTGTGATGCCAGTGAGTGGTTTGTGTTTAGGAAATACCAGTGAGTGGTTTATGTTTAGGAAATGCCAGTGAGTGGTTTATGATTAGGGTATGCCGGTGAGTGGCTTGTGATTAGGGTATGCCTGATGAGTGGCTTGTGATTAGGGTATGCCGATGAGTGGCTTGTGTTTAAAGGATAGTGTGACGCCAGTGAGTGTTTTATGACTAAGAAATGCCAGTGAGTGACTTGTGATTAAGGAATGTCAGTGAGTGACTTGTGATTAAAGAATGTCAGTGAGTGACTTGTGATTAAAGAATGTCAGTGAGTGACTTGTGATTAAGGAATGTCAGTGAGTGACTTGTGTTTAAGGAATGTCAGTGACTGATTTATGATTAAGGATTAGTGTGACGCCAATGTGTGGCTTTAGCATAACCGTCAATGTGCGGTTTATTGAAATGTTACATGTTTATCAAAATATTATCATTTTCTCACTTGACATAAGGCTATTATAACTATTCTAAGTATGCAAAATTCACCTCTGAGTCGGACATAGGTGATCAGGCTATGTCCCACTGTCCCTGGTTGAATATAGGTGATCAGTCTATATTCACCCGAGGTTCAATGAATTTTGAAATACTTAGCTTAGTTACGCTAGTAATATGTCACAATACTTTTAAAGGTTGTCTTGAAGGATTAGAACAATTATTCTCTTTATGTGAGGGAAATGTGTAGTGCTGTGATACGTAAGTATACGTATAGGGAAAATAATTTTAACCTACAATGAAATTAGGTGAGCAGTGATAAAACATGTATCTTATCAAGTATGATCTCAACAGGATCATAAGTGAGGCATCAGCTCGGCAGGCAGGCACGTGTCGGTCATAGGGTTTAGTTTTTGTAAAAGTGGTTATAGTCTAGGTTTTAAAAATATACCCAGTTCTCTATAACCTGGCTCTGATACCAATCTGTAACACCCCCAAAAATGACTCAGTGGAAGCATACGTGTATTGGGGTGCTACTAAATTGGTATCACAACACAAGCATAGAACAATTGGTTTTTCATAAATAAACTTTTATTCATTTCTTAAAAACAATGTTTACATTATTGATTAGTGCGGAAAATGGCCCATTATAAATGAGTGGTCCCAATACATAAATCAGAGTCATCTATGACCATGCCATGCCTTTGCCTTGCGCCTCCAAAGATAAGCTATCACTTCAAAACCTGAAGATACATGCTAAAAGAGGTCACTTACTGGTGAGTTCATAGGTTTATTTAAAAAGGAATTTCAGTACATTGTCTCAAATTTGGTTTTTGATGATCATTACGTCTTGCATAATGTCATAAAGTTTATGGTTTCAATTCATAACAGGATTTCATAAAAGAGATTTCATTAGTGGACCATAAGTAGAGTATATGTACATTACAACGAATATAATGTCATATATTGAATCTATTACGCTAGCACTAAGTTCATGCAACCGAAGCTACGACAGTTCATGTATGCACAAAGAAGTCATACAAATACAGAGCCCATGGCGAGTGTTTATCCCAATACACTCGGTCCCGACATGTTATATGTTTCGCCTTGACCCAAGCGGGGTCAACCGAACAGAGGAGTCACCCTCAATAGATCTATTTATAACATTCGCGCTTCCCAGCAGGAATTGACGGTTCATGAAGAGGGTAAATTTGGGATATGAGGACTTAGGCTAAGCTGCGTAATATTCTAGGTCAAACATTTTGGTATGCTCAATAAAACATCTATGTATGATGAAAACTTTAAACGTGTGAAAGCATAGTATACATGGAATGCACAAGTAAAATGATTTAAGTAAAATAAGCATGTATCTTCCCCCAAAACAAGTATAAAGCAGTTAAAAGTAGGGGCTATGAAACTCACCTTGGCATTGTGCAAAGGGATGTCTAAAGGGAATTAAATCAAAGGATGATAGTGCACGGCTCTGACACGCAACCTAATTAATACGGCAATTTAGTCTTTATGTTTAAGACTCGATAAAGTTTAACTAACTTTATAGATTTTAAATGTTTTTGTTGTTGTTGTTGTTGTTTGTGTGGCAGCATTTAAGTTTAAAAAAAAGTAGTTTTCTAAATGTTTGTAGGTATTGGCTCTTGGAAGTGCTTAAGTATGTAATAGAAAATATCAAGGACGAATGAGTCTTCGGTTCGATGGCGACCGAACAACGATATACGGAAAAATAATCACACTTAAAGAGTAGACGACTTCGGATTGTGGTTTTAAAGTATATATATAAATTTATATATAATCAAATATTTGTTGATTTAAGTAGTTGTTGTAATAAAAGAGTTTATATTAGAAATACACCAATCGGCATGATCCGTGTATATGCTTTAATTATATGTGGTGGCTAAGTGTCACAAAAATCTATAACTCGCTATTATCTTATTTTTCAAATATACATGTCTTTAAAAGTTGAGATAACTATATTAATGAAAAAAAATATGTCACAATTGGTATTTCTTTATTAGTTGATAAAATTTATAGTTTCACCGATGCAAAAGATTTATTTTTGAATACTAGTCATTGCTTAGAACTTGTTTATAAAACATGTTTAGTAACCTTGAGTACGTCGTGTAGTAATGTCGAGATCGGATAGATTGAAATAAGCCGGAATCAAATAAGTATTTTTGAAAGCTATTTGGGCTCGGTGCGACAAACACAAAAATCATACAAAACACAAAATTAGACTTCGAGTGAGCTGGGCTCACGGTTGTTTCTCGGTCCAACAAAACACAACACAACACAACACACATCAACTTTGTATATTAGTCACCATATAGAAAAGTGTAAGTTTTGTGACAAGGATTTTTAAAATCAAAATTTTATACATCTCTGTCATTTTTAACGCACCCTAGTGTTGGCTTGTGCCCAAACAGTGGCTCGACAGCCACCAACCCAACACAAACCAAATTTAAGTCACGAGTCATTGAATAAAATAAGCAACACCACTTCCCAAATAAAAATTAATTCAACACTAAAACCTTGTGTCAACACTTAATCTTTATAGATCTAGTCTTCTTTTTGATTATTTTTAACCAAGAATGTCTAATAAGTTTATATAAATGTATATAAGTCGAAGTATATGGAAATAAGCTAAGACTTATTAGATCTAGTTCTTTCTTTGAAATAGCCATATGAGTGGGACAACTACAACTGAAAAAGCGTATATCTGTTTTGAGTTTGAGGGCTGTCGACCTAGAACAAACCAAAACCATTTCCATTTACTACTAGGCTTAGATTAAAAAGATTTTGAGGTATAAGGAAGCAAGTCAAAAAAAAAAAACGTAATAAGTAAAACCATCCACTGTGGCGCGACCCACAGTGGGGTTCGACCCTCAACAAGACGAGATACAAGCCAAATGTTTATGTGATAAGATAATAAGTCAAGAAAAAGCTAAAAATGAAATAAGCACTTCTAATCCATGAGCCATACTATTTTTAGTTTGTGATCTATTATTTGCCACTCAAGAATGATCAACAACAACATCAAACAATATCACTTCAAATTTATCAACAACATTCGGTGTGAACAAGAAGAAAACAAAGATATATAATTCGATTTGGACAAAATGAAATTACAACTTAACAGATTTAAAAGGATGACAATTGAGTGTTCTTACATCAAATTTTGTGGGTCGAATAGATGAACACCGAAAGACCAAAAAGCTCAATTGGAGAGGACTCGGGGCGAATTAGAACAATTAACTTCTTGAGTAGCTTCCTTATGCCATCAACTACAAAACCCCTTTATCAATTTTGAAAACCCCTTTGTTTTGAGAAACCCTAATTATTAAGAACCCTAATTATTTTTGTGTCGTGATGAGTGGATGAACCTGCTTCAAGAGTTGATGCTATATATAGATGTATATTAAGGAATCCTTGTGTCCTCTTTCTCTTCTTGATTGTAGCGTGGCACTCTACTTGGATTCCATCTCTATTCCCAGCCGAGCTAGTGTCCCCTTAGGGTAGATTATGTGGCTGAAGAGTTGTGGTGATGAATTTTGGTGACTGAAGAGGAAGGGGAGCAATCCTCTTTTTGGTTCCTGGTTTTGGATAGAAGAAGAAAAAGGAAAGGATGAAGAAGAAAAGGAAAGAGGGGTAATTAAATGGGCGGTTAAAGGGTAGTGTATTTTTGTTTTTATGGTTAATACTGTATAACCCGTACCCCGTGTTTCGTTGAATCCTCGAGTAAACGTACCTTCTCGGTACCCGAAAGTTATAGAAATTATATTTTTAGAAGCGTTTTTGTAAGTGTAATAATATATGTTTATTATTACGTAGAAATTTGATTATAAATGTTTGCCGTTATTAATTTGGTGTCGGTATGCGTGCGGTGCCGTGACTTCCTAAATTCACGAGATAACTTCTCGTTTTCTTTCGTAAATTATTAGTGATTGATAAAAAAAAAGTGTATTTTTCGTATCTCAAGTATTTATTTTTAGTCTTGTATGCAACTGCACTGCAGTATGCGGAATAACTTTTCGGAACAATGGATTAAGCTTATGTACGCTTAATTTTTTTAACTTGGACAGATAATAAATTTCACAGATATTTAAGTATCGTGCGTGCGGTGTTTTATTTCTAAGGAAACGAGATGACCTCTGGTTTTTAAAGTTAAATATTGACAACTGTCAGAAAATAACCGATTTGAATTTTCTGACGTGACAAATATTATTATAATAATCCGGAAATTTACGGGTTGTTATAGATTTGGTCATGTATCATTTATTTTGTCCTCTTCACCGTGATATAACTCACCCTTAACCTTTGTCGTGTCTACCCATATTGCTTTCAAGAATTGTTTAGTCCTTAACTCTAGTGGTGGAGATTTGTGTAACCGCCAAGCTTATGATAGAATACATACTATGACTATGCGTTAAGTGATCACCCCGAAATTAACACTTAGAATAGTTAAGAGATTTGAGTGTTTTGTTCCCATTTCGTGAGGTGTTCGGCTTTGTTTTATTCTAGCATATGAGATTTGTAAACTTATATTTTCCAGGTAATGGGAGATATCTTTTTAGGAATCTATCTAATAAGGTCTACTTGAGGGCAAGTAGAGTTCAAGTAGGGGGATATTTGATAACATCAAATAATCCTGAATATTAAGTGTCAATTTCCCCCGATAATGCACGTATTTTATATCATTTATATGGATTTACGCTTGTTTTCCTTTATATTTCACTTTCAGGTAAATTACGAGCATTGGAGCTAATGAGACGCGGATTTGGAGAATCTATTGAAGATATATGATATTATGCCCATTTTGAAGTAGTTACGGCGTAACTCCTCTCTCACATTATGCCATAACAGAAGCGTGACTCAGAAAACCAACTCAACTAAAGATTACGACGTAACTCCATCCTAAGATTATGCCGTAACTAATTAGGTCAAATGAGGTTCCGCGCTGCTGCAAGCTACGCCATAACTCATTCCACAAATACGACGTAACCATGATTTATTGAAGATACGACATAACTCATTCCAGATGTTACGCTGTAACCAGCTTTTCCAGAGCAAAATACGAAGAATTTGATGTTACGGCGTAACTCTCAACTTAAGTTACGCTGTAACCAGATCTGGCCTATAAATACCGCCCAAATTCCAGCATTTCTAATCATTCACTCCACACACCGAATCAGAGAACGTGGGTAGGAGGTTGAAGGCAGATCTTGAGGAGCATACGGAGCCATCTCCAAGGGAGAAATCACTCCCCTACGATAAGCATTTGCAATTTATCATTTTCTTTTACTTTCAATTCATGTATTTCATCATGTTAAACATTGAATCGATTGTTTCAGTTAATATGAGCGGCTAAGCACCTATGGTGCTAGCATAGTTATGATTCCTTAATTGTTTTGTTTATGTTTACATTGCTTCTGTATAATTGTTTCTAGTGTATGCATGCATAGTTTGTTGGTAGCTACCCTTGTTTCGGTAGTTTTGAATGGCGGTAGTGGCTAGTTACTTAGGAGATATGACCAACTTACCCTAAGTAGGTAGACTGAGTGGGAAGGGTAAGAATTGACCAACTGACGACCCTTTTTCGCTTGTGCGATTTGACCAACTGATCACCTACCGTTTGGATGAACTTAAGAAGTTAAGGATGAGTGTTTAAAATGCTAGCGCCCGGGCACTCATTGTTATGAATCTTGCATGTAGCGGAACTTAATGACTTGGCTTAGGGGACTAAAAATAACTGGACTTACAAGGGTAGTAGCTTGTTCTCCGGTGGAAGCCTTTGCTGATAGGTTAGGACGAACTGATCAAATGCTGTCCTAGCGACTTTTACCCACACCTGAAGAAATTGGAAGTAATTAAATGTAAAATTAACATGATAGGATGAGTAACTAGGTTAGCACAGTTCTCCTCTATTGATTACAAACCTCGCCTTTACTTGCTTTCATTATTTTATTTTCTTGTCTTTATTAGTTAATTAATTATTTCGACCTCAAATCCAATTGAATATGTGACACCTAAACTTAGTTAAAATCCGCACACATAGCTTTTGGGACGACCTCGGTTTTACCGTATACTACACTACACACGATTGGGTACACTGCCCGTTAGTGCATTAGGGTAGACCAAAGGTATAACGAGAACTTATAAATATTAAAACCTGGTCAGTAAAACCTGCATCAATTTGTCACGCGTTGTCTTAAGAAAACGGTATTCCTTTTGACTTGTCATGATATGTATAGTTGATAACATCAAATAGTGTATGTATTTTACTATCATTATCCCATTGTATTTACTTTTTATTCTTGTAATTTTATAAGAATTCGTACTTAATTGCTTCCTATTTAATTAATAGGATTTATATGAGCATTGGAGTGGAAAGATGCATAAATTGGAATAAACTTGAAGGAATACGAAGAAAAGCTGGACCAGAAGTATTTACGGCGTAAATGGCCCGTAATTCCTACGCCGTGGAAAAGATAACACTTCAACACCATGTCAACCAGAAAGACTTACGGCGTAGCCACACTATTGGACTTATGCCGGATCCATAATGAAGACTTGGTTTACTAGCGTAACAAGCTCGTATTGGTTACGCCGTAACCAAAATGAAGACTTCAAAGAGTTGTGACGTGAAGATTGAAAGTCCATTAGAGGATTATAACGATGAAACACTCAAGGAACAAGTGATTTGTGATCAAGAGTTGATTATGGAAGTCTCATGAAAGAATCAAGCGAAGAAACGAAGCCGAAAGTTGAAGAAATGTTTACGTGATATAAGGCGCTTTAGTATTTTGACCATAAAATCTTCATACAAGATCCTTTTTAGGTGATTCAACTCGCCAGGGAAAGAGGAAAGAGATATCTACAACTTTCGTGCTTTAAGCTAATCCTGAATCTCAACTGAAAAATCACAAAACAATGATATATAAGACGGATATGAACTCCTTTAGTTACGGTGTAATTAACTAGTTTAGAGGGCGTTTTTGGATAATAATGATATATGTCATAGGTGTTCACTTACACCTACTCTATAGATTCACCAACATCAGCAAAAGATTATAAATACAAACCCTAACACACCCATATAGTGTGTGGACCCTAAGGACGATTTAGGGTTCAGAGAAGGACGAAAACCACCATCTTCAAGAAGATTTCCAAGGGAGAATACATCACCATTCATCATCATCATTAGATCGAAATCTTGAAATCGTATCAAACACTATGTTTATTTCCTTTATTGATTTATACATTAGTTTTGCTGTGATTAACACTATTTTCGGCTAACCACCTTATGTGTTAGCGTAGTGATAAGGGTTTAAAACATACATTTTTAGGGGGTTATTTAAGCCCTAAATCAACACATTTTATATCTGTTACTACTTATAATCGTTCATTTTCAAAATTTAGGTCTTTGGAAGCAATATGCTGGAATGAAGCATATTTGGACGAAAAGGAGCGAAAGCATGAAGGAAATGACAAAGTCAAGATCAAAGGCCCTCCAGCAGACCTGAGGGTGTCTCAACCAAAGGGCGACGCCGTCCCTATATAGAAGTTTTGATCAAAATACACATGATGGCTCAGAACTAATTATGGTTCTACAACCTGACGGCGTCACGCCTAAACTCTGGAAGGCGTCACTCTCAATTTATACACCAGACACCCAAGAACCAATCTCAGACGACGTCCATCATGAAGAATGATGGCGTCACGCTTCTCAACTGACGTCGTCCCAACGATGACTTGGCCCAGACGAAACCCTAATGACGGCGACCTGATGACTTCACTAGAAAAAGGTGACGCCGTCGCATTTGTAAATCTATATACAGAATTCGATTTTTTTGTATTTTAAGAGGTATAACTTTGGAGAGAAAACCCTAATTCAGTTGTAGTCTGATTTGGACAGTATTCTAGGGTTCTATACCCTATTTTACATCATAAGATAAGTTTGTTATCAATTTTGTCATTATGTCCACCCCATGTTCAATTGTATGTGTGTATGCTAGCTTGTTTAACATGAGTAGCTAAATTATCCTTGTGTTTGCTTAGATCTATGAAACATAGTTTTTAATTATTGTTAGGTTGTCTCTTGTCTTAATTGATAGACGCTAAAGTAAAGAAAACTGACTTCTTTTTTAATTGTTGCGGGCTTGAACGTCCTAAATAGCAAAAAAGTTTAAGAGTGCACCTAGACCATTAATTCAAAGTGGTGGTGTTCTTAAAAATGAATAGTTTCTCATTATGTACACATCTTAACCTTTTTTTCCCCTTCTAAATCAGTTAAATATAGCAATTGTTTGTATGACGTTTTTGTGAATCCCATATAAAGCATGAACCCACTAAGAAATAGTGAATCCGTAAAGAATGCATTGTATAGAAAAAAGTTAAAATACCTTCATATGTTTTTTGTTGAAACCAAGCTAGTTTATGATTTCACAAAACCAACAAAAGACATGTTTTGATCTAGCTTTTAGTTTAGTTCCAACTTTTAAACAAAATATCTAAAATCCAAGCTTTTAGGAACATCATGTGAGCTCAATTGAACTTAGATTATGTTTGTTTTTCCAAAAAAAAACATTTTAACAACCTCTTAATTAACTCATTCAAACGCACTAAGAGGTTTGGACCAAAAAATGTGTTTTTTATTCTTTGTCAGTAAGAGGCGATAATAGACGGTTAAGATTCAAAGGTTTTTTTTTTTTTTTTTTTTTTCTTTTTTTTTTTTTTTTCCTGCTCACTAAGAGCCGGTAAAAGTTAAAAACTCTTATTGAACTAGATGTTGAAGAAGTGTCTTAACACCTCTTAATGCCTCATAATTTAAATCAATTCCAAATATCTACTCCTACCAAATTAAGTAACAAAAATCAACACTATTTTTTCACATTATAAAAATGGACATGGCGAGCAAATCCATTTGCTATCCATTGTTGCTTACTCGCTACTTGCTATGTGCCCAACTTTTATGGTAAAAAAATAAAAATAAAGAGGACCATGCGAGCAAATGAGTTTGCTTGCTTTCTCATTTTGTTCGGAAATTCATGCAACATGGCGAGCAAATGAGTTTTGCTTGCTATGTCAATTTGCTCGGAACTAACTAGAGAAGACATTAAAGAATGTGACAACTCTTCTTGTTACCTTCATTAAATTCATATAAAACATTTTCGTAAACTTTGTTCAGTCCATCTAGAGTATAAATGACTCCTATATTAACTGCCTAACATGTGAAATTTGCAATCATCTTCTATTTATAATAAGAGTAAATTACACCGTTCGTCTTTGTGGTTTGCGTTGACCGCATGGTTTCGTCTTTTGAGCAAAAAAGTTGCACAGTCCGTCCTTAAGTGTGTAACGTTATGCACCGTTCTTCCCTCCATCCAACTGGGCCCACTAACAGTCGTTAAGTCAAGTCCATGTGAGGGTATTTATATCCTTTTAAGTTCACAAATGATGTTAAAGTAGTCATTGTAGCATTATGACTCACCACTACCAAATAAAATATTTTTAATAATAATAACTTAATATAATTAGTAGGCCCCACCACCACCTACTAAACTACATTATTTCTTCTTCATCTTCACCCACCATCTTCCACCACTCCTACCATCATGAGGCACCACTCCCACCACCCCTGGCCACCTTCTCAAAACGTAAAACAACACTTTTTTTTAATCATTTGTCCTAGTGTATGTGTCCCTTCTTAACTTGAAACACAATAATATTTCTTCTTTACATTCTTCAAGTTGTTATCTTTAACCTCGATTACTTTAGTTTATTTCTTACTTCTTAAGATTATTTGGCATTTTCAGATCAAGTTTTTTAACTGCCTGATTACAAACTTGACCTCTTGACATCAGTTCTTTGATCTAGCGCAAGAAGTGTCTAATCTGGCATGATCCATGCTATTGGCACAAATTATTTTTAAAGTAAAACTCATAAGTTGTATTTTTTAGTATTAGCTAATCTGAATCTTATTGTGAAATAAGAAACTGGTAGTGTTTGGGTTTTGTGTTAAGCAACATCCTACTTAAAGCATGCCTACCATAACAAATTATTATTTTCTCACAAATCCATACTTCTTCCCATTTTCACCATTTTTGTTTCAAAACCACCAATCACATAACCGGTACCATGACCACAAACACGACCAAGACACGCACAAACACGACCAAGACCACGGATACCAAGATGTTTTTAACCACGTTTTTATTATTAAAATTTCATTTCCCATGTTTTACATCCCAAACCTAAAGCAAAACGAGTCAACTCGTGACTCGTTTCACGAGTTACAAAAAGAACGAGTAACAACTTGCATGTGTGACCCTACCTTTATCTTCTTTGTGAATATGACACGGTGGTGGTGCTATAGCGGCGTAAGGGTGGCGCGTGGGTGAAAGATACGAGGGTAGGGGTGGTTTGAGGCGCGTAACGTAGTAGATCGGAAAGAGGGTGTAGTGGGGAGTATTTTGGAGTGGGCGGTGAGGGGTGGTTGCCGGCGGTGAGGCGGCGGTGGTATGATTTTCCGGTCGACTAGGGTTTGGTGGCAGGAAATTATAGAGAGAGAGAGAGGAGAGGGTGAGGTGTGTGTTTTTATAGAGAGAGAAAGTATGTGGCAAAAATGAGGAGGTGTGTGTGTGTTGGGGTATATATACACCGTTCGTCCTTGCACCGTTCGTCCTTATGGTGTTGAAATGACGATTATACCCTCAGGTTAACAAGACTTAACGACCGTTAGTGGGCCCAGTTGGATGGAGGGACGAACGGTGCATAACGTTTCCCACTTAAGGACGGACGGTGCAACTTTTTTGGTCAAAGGACGAAACCCTGCGGTCAACGCAAACCACAAGGACGAACGGTGTAATTTACTCTAATAATAATGTGGACTTGAATTTTGCTTGCTTATCCATTCCACAAAATAATATGGAGAGCAAATTGAGATGGCAATCAAATTATTTTGCTTGCTTATCCATTCCACAAAATAATCATGGAGAGCAAATTGACATGGAATCAACGTTTTTTTTCTTGCTTATCCACGTGTCAACATCCGATTAGATCAACCAAATACTCTTAAGTGAGCAAATGGCATGGAGAGCAAATTATTTTGCTTGCCAACTCCACGTGTCACATTCACGTTCAACTTGTAAAACGAAAAATTGGTACGTTTAATAATCGTATTCACTATGAGCAAAAGACAATTTGATTGTTTTGCTCGCTATGTCGTTTTTGGTAACACAGAATTCTAAGGTCCAAATTCGTAAATCAGTTTTTAAATTGGCAATTCCATAAATTTGCTCTCATAATTTTGTATTTTTTCTTTTTTCTTCATTATGTATTTTTTGTTTTTGTTTCGACTTTTCTATTCGTATAAGAAATACCTTTAAATAAAATCACCCCATATATTTTGTTAAATAAAAACGTACAAGATTAAAGCTATAGGTGAAAATTCGTATTGGAACGTTATAACATAATCCAAACACATTTTACATGATAATCTAACAAATTATGTCAACTTTTAACAAAAAACAAACACTGTATATGAGTCAGATTAGATGTAATCCAATTCACACATTTTAACCACAAATTCAATTTCAAATATTCAAATGACATTTAAATTCAAAGCTTTTTAATAAACAAACAACACCTAAGTTTAACAACCGTCAAACTAAAGTGTTAAATGTATAAATCATTTCGTACACTCCCCACATACAGGACATAGAACCGATGGAATATCAATGCCAGGAGCATCCAGGTTCACACGAGTTGGCAATTTATCAATCGAAAGTCTCCAGCCCATGATATTAACTTTAATTGGAATTAACTTACTCCACCTGGTAACTTTAATGTCTGAAATAAGTAACTTTTTATCAATGGCCACACGAGCAGATTTCACAGTGAAGTTACCCATCCCCTCCAAGGCCCATGTCCAACCGAAGATAACATTCGTTGCATCGATGTCCACTGCTTACTTTCTACGCCCCCTCTCGGTGCTCGACGTAACGAAGTTGTACAATTTCCTTGGGCTTTCTTGAAAGCCACCGTAGCGTACTTCTACGTTTCCAAGGCATACACTCTTGGAAATCTATCCTTTAACGAGTTGTCTCCATACCAAATTTTTGTCCATAAATTAGTGTTTTGGCCATCTCCAATCTTCCTTTTGCAACAAGCCAACAAATCCACACCTTGATCCTTAAGATTAGAAACAACCTTCATGATATTTACACACACTAAATTTTGATGCGACTTTCGAATGTTACAGTTTATTAACCCTTCTTCCCCATGAATTGCTTTTACCACCCTATCCCATAACGCATGGGAATCAGATAAAAAGCTCCAAATCCATTTAAATAACAATGCATGGTTCAATACAAATATGCTATTCACTCCAAGACCCTCATCACTTCTATTGGCCAACACTTTCTTCCAACTTATCCAAGTCATTTTCCGTTCATCAATGTCCGCCCCTAAAAAGAACTTGTTACGAACCGATTCCAAGAAAGTAACCACAACCTCTGGAGCCTTATATATCGACATGTGGTAGGTTGGAAGTGCACCCAATGTATAAATCATTTACGATTTGTTCTTCTAGATTTGGTTGTTAGTGTCACACTCCACATTGCTGACATTCCTCGAAATGTAGTAGATGGAAAATATCGTGAATATACACAAAAAAAAAAAAAAAAAAAAAAAAAAAAAAAAAATCAATAATAGAAAAAATCATTCATTTTATTAAATAACTAAATAATTCAAAACTTAATATTAAATAATACAACTATAAATGTATATTGTATAATTAACTTATGCATCGACGTATATATTTAACAACTTCAATTAATGTAATGATTAAAACTCCTCTCGATGCAAAAATACAATCAATAAATCATATGGTACAAATTAAACAAACTATGAGAATATATTTTTTAAGTACTCTCATCAAACACACTAAAACACTCATGAAATAAAATTAATACAATCTATCAAAAATAAATTAAATGGCATGTGTACTTTTAATATAATATAATTTATCAATGTTTGAAGTTAATAGAACTTAAAATTTTCGTATTTTATAAAGTTATTGTTACGGAAAACGCATTATTATAAAACATTGTTTGTCAAAAAAGTTTAATTACACAATATATGTCGTCGTAACGCGCTACTTACTAGTTTTACTTTGATGCATATATGGATACTTTTGGATGATAAAGTTATCAAAAACATAAATAATTCATCCTTTGTACCACATAAAGTAATGCAATTATTTTTCTTATCGACATGTTATTCATGTGTTCGAGGCTTATACCCCATGACATAGACTAGTAAAAGTAGTAATATGCCAATTGAAATTATTAGAGCTCTATATGATATAACATTATTAACAACAAAAGGTAATGTCATCTCGAGGTAATATCAAATGAGGAATATAATTAAGATGAGAAGAAACCACAACCACAAAATATTAGATGTATCCATAAAAATAGACGCATCACCTTATTTTTTCTATTTCTTTATTTGATTTATGTGGCTATAATTCTTTCTCACTATTCTCATTTGAATAATTTTTCTCACTAGATCCATATTCATCTCATCTCAGTGTCATTTCTCAATATTTCAACTTTTAATACAAACACACCAAAATTCCCAAAACTCATAACACCAATCTTTTGGGATCCACCATTTTTTTAAACAAAATAATATTTCATTTATTAAACTAAAATACAAATTACAATACCAAAACAAAAACAAAAAATACGGAAAAAAACATACGCAAATTAAAAAAAAAAATGAAAAATAACGAAGACGACCGATTGTGGGGGCGTTGCAAGTTATCTATTTTCTTTATTTATTTATTTTTATTATTATTATTTTTTGCATTTCGATGAAATAGGCACCGTCCTCCGACAAATCCTTAGTGCTAGTAGCGAGAAATTTTATTTGTTTCAATTTCATTATTGTTCGGTGTTTCTCTTTCGCCACCTCGTACACCAATTGAGCGGCTTCCAGTTTGAGTCAAAAATCATTTTGCATAGCATCCCCAAATTCCAACGGGTTACTTCCCGCGTTGCTAAACATGGTTTCGGATTTAGCTTGTTTGGAGAGACGTGGTTAGCCGGGAGGGTGTGGTCTTAGATCTTCTCCGAATAGCTCGTCATGTCCGGTGAGATCAACCAGATTAACGGCCTCGACTGCGTCCTACTTGGAGTTTTTTTTAATAGTTTTCACGCGTCTTCTTGAGAAAACGGTCTTCCTCTTAACTTGTCACGAAATGCGCTCCAAACACGGTTCATAAAACCAAGCTTGTTTTTTCCACTATGACCGCCCAAACGTTTGAAATGTTTGTAGATTGCGTTGAAATTTTGGTAATTATGGTCTAACGTATGCCACTTATTTGTCACCATGTCCTTGTTGCGTTTGGAAATTAGATTTGTTGAACTCGTGGAGAACCTTGTACCAAACCAAATCGTTGTTTTGGTCGACTTCGACTTTGTATCCTCGAAAACTGCAACGTAACAAACGGTTAATGCGTTTCCTCCGACGGTATCTAACGAAAGGAAACATTCAAGGATTTAGTTTCGAATTCGGTTTCGGTTGTGTGTTTCAAGTCTTTTGCTCGTTTAGCGGCTCATTTTCTTTTTTTTTTAGTCTTTTTGGTTTCGGTTTCGATTGGTGGTTGTGATTAGGAGGTTTGTAGCTGTGCAATTTGTGGTGGTGCTGGTTGATGTTATTGTGATGGATTTTGTTATAGATTTTGAAATTGTTGGTTAAGTATTTGTTGTTGTTGAAATAATTTTTGTTGATGATAAAGTTGTTCGGGTGTGTAATCGACATAGAGTATCGGCTACCGAACCCCGCAAATTGAGATTGTGATGATATCGATTGTGCGGATAAGGTGTTGGAGGGTTTGACGAAGATGATGAGTTGGGTTGCGACATCCCGATGAGGTTGTTGAAAAACAGATCTTTAGGACATTGAGTTGTTTTTTTGACTAGTTTGTGTGTGAAAATAGAAAAGTGGGAATGGAAGTAAAGTGTTTGTTTGTAAAAACAAGTGTGTAAAAAGGTTTATTTAAAAATGGTTGTGTTTAATTAAAAAAAATTAGTTGTTTGGTATGAAATATATATATATATATATATATATATATATATATATATATATATATATATATATATATATATATATATATATATATATTTGTATTTTCTACTTTCAACGCATGTTAGTGTGTTAACGTGCTGGTCAATGACGTTGGTTTGTGTGGTGGGGCGGTGTGGTAACGCCAGCAACGGGCAAGCCAACTCAACATAACGCCGAGTATGGTGTTACCATACCCTTTGTTCTTAAAGGGAAAAATAATTACTCTATCCGTCTCAAAGTAATAGTCAACGTTTCCTTTTTGAAATGTTCTAATTTATTTGTCCATTTTAAAAATATATAGAACTTTGATCAAGTTTACCATGTTATCCTTTGTTGAAGCTAATATTACAAACTTTAATAAATACATTAATTACTTAGTTAATGGTAAAACTATTATTATGCAAAACAATAAAATAGATAAAGCAATAAGAATTTTTTTTCTTCTTAAAATGTGCGTTTTTTTGTCAGAGAACAATAATTTAGGAACAAGAGGGATAGTTGTTTGTGTATAAACTTATTTGTTTCTTGTTACTGCATGAAGTAATTTTCGCCATAATCAAGTTAAGGAGACAAGTGGGATTTAATTGGGACAATGACCTAAAACTGATAAGCACTTGCCCTTACCTTATTTTCTAATTTAAAAAGAAACATATTCACCATGTTCTAAAATAAATGTTCACAAATCTATATTTTGAGTTGTTTTAAAATAAATGTTTAATTTGTGTTTTATCAATCAAAGCAATTTATTGGGTAATGATGATATTGATTGCTAAAAAATTTTAATTAGTGATAATTTTTAAAGGGTCCTATGGTTTATACTCCATTAAAAACTTTTGACCTATTCTTGACTTATTTTTGTACAAATATCAATGTTGTTTCAACCAAATTATTAATGGTTCTACTAAATGCATCAAAATAAATCTAACCTTGATAACCGTGAAACCTCTAACATGTAAACAATGATTAGTTATACCTTAATTAATACCAGTACCTATTAAATGCATTTCACTTCCCTTGTAAATGATACGCATTCCGTAGTACTTAGTAACTTTCTTCCTTTTATTCTTTTAGTTATTCTTTCACATTATTATTTATTAATATTAAGTAATTATTTCAAATTGAGATATAAGAAAGTAAACAACGAAATTTTTTTATATCTAGACGAATACTCGTGCAAAGCCACGATGCATATCGGTAAATAATTAGACTTGCAAACTTGTGTTTTGAGGTGACCTTTGATGTAACTTACGAGTTCAATATGTAGTTATTGCGAAATACGTTTGGGTTACAAACAAAATGATAACAATTCGATCCAAAAGCCCTCGTTCGTCAAAAAGCCCTCGTTCGTCAAAAATAGCACTAAAAAAATATCCACATACTTTTTTCTCTATTTCATGCTCGAACATACCTGTGGTCGAGTCCACCAGAAAATATTGACCTAACAAAGTAATTATGTAATTATTGACCTAACAAAGTAATTATGTAACATTCTTTATATTATATTGACCTAACAAAGTAATATATGACAAAAGTAAAAAATAGTAAAAAAATAAATAAATAACAAAAAATAAAATAAAAATAAAAGATAAACAATGATTAACTGTAAAACGGGGTAGAGTTCAGGGACCAACGGTGTAACTTACCCTTGTAAGATTAATTGTAAAAGAAACAAAAGAATAAAAGTATGATTAGTTTATTATTATATAATGATTAATTGTAAAAAACAAAAAAATAATTAAATATGATAGCAATGATTGTTTAATTATTGAGTTATCTTATAAATGAAATAATTGAGAATGATTATTTGTAATGATTGGTCTATGGTGGAGTGGCTCTCCTAAATTAATGGAGTAGAAACCCACAATGCCTTTTTAAATCTTTGCATTTTGAAATTGAATATTTATTTTAAGACGGGTGAAATAATCTATTAGTTGAAAAACAATGGTTATTAGCTATTAGTAGTTATATAGAACTAGCAGGGTACCCGCGCGTTGCAGCGGTGGGTACCCTGTAATCAAAACTTTTGGTGAACAATATTATTCGATTATATATTTTTCGTAATAATAACTTGTTTCTAAGAACATGACGTTTTTCACATTGCGTGTACCGACTTGTCCTTAATTCAACAATTAATAGAATATAAGTTGATTAGCTTAAAATGTCTAAGTTGTGGGCTAATAATACGCCACACGTGATGTTTAGCTGAAACTCAGAAGATAATACTGTGTCCAACCAAAAATGACATACATTTTAAAGAGTTTGTCCCTTTTGTGTGTTTCTAGATTGTCTTCGTGTTGTCTATTTTTTTTTAACCCAATTCCAGTTTCTTATACCTGACCCAAGTGCAAGTCCAATAGCAATTAGCCTAGTCTTTAAAATGTGCTAATCTAAAAGATACTAACCCTAAAACTAAGCAACCTAATTTCACTCTCACTAAACAAATGCCACACTCACAACCACCAAATAACAAATTTGTCCCTTGTGTTCTTGATATAATCGAACATCAACAAAGAAAATCTAAGATTTCTCTTGTTAATGCGTAAACCCGATTCATATGTGCATACAAGGTCTAAGGTGTTTTATTTTTGTGTTTTTTTTTTTCTTTGTGATGATCGGAATACAAAAAACGTTCATATGGCTTCAAGAACTTTATAACAAACGTTCTTTTAAACGAAATAAGGAAATGATGTAACAGATTTGTTAGGTTATTTCCATTTTATTTTTTGGACATATGATAGAAGTTGAAACTTCTTACAGATCTATGATGTGATATGTGTTTAAATTTTCAAAGATTTGTTATGAACACCAATAAAATTTAAGTCTTATTTTATTTTCCTTTTATGTTTCGGTATTGATTTGTTATGAGAATGGGTTTGATATATTGTTGACTGTAGTTGGAGTTGGATAAAAGGAGGCTAGAGAATAAAAGGAGGCTGGAGAATTTGTTCATAATTGTGTTTATGATGTATTTAGTGTAAAAAAATTGTGTTTATGATGATTGTACCTGTAGCTTCATATCTTGTGTTAATTATATGTATTGAATTAAAATCTTGATACATTAACATGGAGTAGAGGGAAGTTTTGGATTGTCTTTTTACTTTGTGTTTAGGTAGTTGTAACAATTGGTGAATGGTGTTTTAAATTATGTATTAATTGTATGTAAAAAGTATTGTTTGTTGAGTGTGATTTGTACTTTACATACTTGTATATTAAGTTTAGTTACTTGTATGTGCTTAAAATTTAATTTAGGAAATCTTAAACTTATAAATAGGAGAGAGGGTCATCCCTCAATTATAAGTAGTAGTATTTTGTGCTTAGGTAGTTGTAACAATTGGTGAGAGGGTGTTTTAAATTATGTATTAATTGTATGTAAGAAGTATTGTTTGTTGAATTTGATTTGTGCTTTATATATTTGTATATTATGTTTAGTTACGTGTATGTGCTTAAAATCTTAAACTCATAAATTGGAGAAAGAGTCATATCTCCTTTATAAGTAGTATAGGTAAGAAGTGATGTGCATTGATATTATACTAAAAGGGATTTATTCATGTTTACATACTCATTTATTTTTCGTGAAATAAAGATTTACAGTACGCAAGTTGCTGGACTTGGTCATTTGCACCTCATGTCATGAACTTAATTGGTCAGAATAATTAAGAAATGACTATCAAGAATAATTACAATTAAAAAAGAAAAAAAAAATCTTAGAATAATTAAAATGTTTAGGCGTATTTGTTTGTGTTTAGTATGATTGAAAATGAGAAACCCAATGTAACAATGGACCTCTTTTTGTGTAAAGTCACGTGGTTTGAGTTGGGTATTGGTCATTTCTGGGTAAGTAAGACATTGAGTAGATCAAATTTGTATTAGACATGAACAAGAAGAACTAACTGGATTGCCTTTTAGGCAAATCTTTATTAGGCTATGGACAGTGGTGATTTGGATCACCTTTGTCACATCAGCTTTCTTTTTTCGACTATCTGATCACAATCTACTTGTCATAGTAGTAACCTAGTTTTGTTTTGTTTTTTGTTTTTTTGTTTTTTTTGTTTTTGTTTTTTTTTTTTTTTAAATTGCCAAAATGTAAATTTTTTGGACTTTTGCGTGTATAAAAGTCGGTCGACTTGACGAACTAGTTCGTCCATTTCTTGCATCTCAACCGCAACTGACCGATCACCCACCGTGGGCTGACCGACCTTCGACCGAGGTCAACCGAACATGGCAACCGTTCCACTGCTCGTAGCCTTACTTTCATTCATGGTTTTCGGCGTCGCTAAGATGTGACGCATGACCTTCATGTTACGAAATAAAGTAGTGTGTCGACTTTAGGCGTGACGTGAGATGAGACGGAAAAAGGCGCGTTAAAGTGTGAGGCGTGGTGGGATTTTTATTTCAACTCCTATAATTTTTTATTTTTTTAAATAAATAATATTATTTGTAAGGATAGTTTCTTAACCTTATTTATTATTTACAACACTTTTTGTAAACTCGATATATATATGAAATATGATTTAAATATAAATATTTTCATATTTTGTGCCGTCTTATGGCAACCGTTAAAAACACTAAAGCTTCGCCTTGACCGCTAAATCGTAAAACTTCGTCATGCCATTATGTCACGCCTCGCGCTATTTATAACCTTGGTTGAATAGAATAACCAAAAGTCTAACAAAAATCCTAAAACACCAACCTTTTAACTCAAGCAAAACAAAGGAAATAAAATCCCAAACAAGTATGGAAAAAGGAACAAATCAAAAAGTGCTAAGCACAACTAGATTAAATAGAAAAACGTCATTTTCGGCCCTTAAACAGCTCCGAATGGCTAAAATCTGGCCGGGCTCATGGCAAAGCCATGAGTCTTGCTCCTTTGCCCGTTTTACATCAACCATGCGAATTTCGTTGAATTCTGACAGCAAGATCAAGTTCAACAAAATAGGATGACAACGGCTATGTTTGGCGCGCATCATTTTAGAGCTTTTTGGGGCAATGAGCGGTGAGCAATGAGATTTCTGATTTTTATTGTTCGTTTGGCAAAGGAGCGGTGAACTTTGCTTTTTTTTAGGAAAGCTCATTTTTTCAATGCTTTTTTAAGAAGCTGTGAGCGGTGATCTGTGAGCTGTGGCTACTGCTCACAGCTCACTGCTCACAGCTACTGCTCACTGCTACTTTTACCAAACACACCCAACATATTGGCAATTGAATCGGTGCCACTCCCTGCATCACTAATAGTAATGGTGACCTTATGGATGACCAGACTAGTCTGTCACTTAAGCCCGATCTCAGCTTCTCCCTCTAAGACCAAACACATAACAAAATGCCCATAGTAAAATGACCTTGGTCACAAACAAAAACACACCCCCAAAAAAATTAAATAAAAAACACTTACACGCACACAAAAACCATATGCAAACAATCTGTTGCTTTGCCGTTCAAATCAAGCAAAAAAGGGGGTGGGACGAATTCGTTGGGGTCGTAGTAGGGAGCGGGGGAGGGGACGCGTTCGTTGGGGTAGATCGACCCAAAGTTGGGTCGTTAGTACGACTAGCCTTAATGACTAGCCTTAATGACCGATACATATAACTAGCTTAAATAGTACAAATCAAATAGTGTTAAAAAAAACATCACATTATATAAGCAGTATTTTGGATTTGTAGGGATTTATCGAATTGTAAAAGTTAACATCCTTTTAAAATGGGGTTTTAGGTACTCGGTGTTAGTCTTAGTTTATTCTAATTAGGGCCTTCTAATTATTTATATCTCATTTCGTTTAAATTTAATGTTCATATTTTTTGTTATTACTATATATCCTTAATCTGCAAAGTCGGTGACAATAAAAAACGCCTCTATTCTCACGTGCTAGGCAGGTGCCAGGTTTTTCATGATAGATAGAAAGTGGGTTAGTTTACTAACATTGGGCTGAAGGATATTGCCTACTGCTTCAGGCCCAAGTTCACGCCGTGTTTTGGTTATCTATACTACATTAAATAGAAAAATGGTCAATTAGTCAAATGTTGGAAAAGTGAAATAGTGGAATTGTGGAAAAGTGAAATTTTTGCATGATACCTTTACATGGTGACTATTTAATTTGATACTAATGGAAAGTCAAAATTCATTTCAATGTCTTTCTTGCATAGTGACTTTGCATGGTAACTATTAAAATTTGATTTCAATGTATTTTTAATTTCCAAATTCGCTAGCCCATTCATTGTTTTATTGGCGGGAAAGATTAAATGAAACATTTCGTATTTCGCCTATATAAACAACCGATGCCGCTAGAAACCGATGCCGCTAGGCACGGGTACTCGCCTAGTACTTAACAACGGAGTTTTCTAGACTCCACCACACACACACCACCGCCTTTCTGTTTCTAATTCTTATCAACAAGTACCAGATTAGTCAGACACCAGAAACAAAGAGCGTAAACCGGCTACGCAGCTCCGTTCAACTTATCATACGAGGTAATATTCAATATAACGCAGTCCATAATACGTTCAGTCCAATAGCATATGAAAATTTAGTTGTTTGGCAATATGTTTCTTTTTCGGTAAAGCTTACAGCCGACATGCGCAGCAGGTGAAAACAAGCCTAATGTTTCATTATTTGGCTTTTGTGTTCAACCTCAAATATTGGAACTTATTAGGATTGATTTCCTTTTGTTTGTGGCTGTAGGAATTTGGATACGACTTTCAAGACAATTTGTGAGGGGTTGCTGTCATTAGGACTCATGTACAAGCCGCGCCTGCTATGTTTAATGTAAGTTCTATCTTTATTATGAATATAGGTTTTAGTAATTTTGAATATTCTTTTCTCTCATGTTCATTACTGGAGGTGGAAAAATGGGTTGTGGTGGGATTGGTCGGGTAGCATGTTAGAATGGGTTGGGCTAACTCGCAAGACATTATTCTATAGCTTAGTGGTTAGTTACTTAATTTTATAATTGTGGCACGACTGCTAGCTTATGTATGAACAATAGTTTAGGTAGAAACTTTGGTAGAGGCGGTTTGTTTATAAGATGTCGTGATATATAGCTTGGGTTCGAACTTTGCAAAAGACGGTTTCTTTATAAGATGTTGATTACGGTGTAACATCATTTTTTTTAAAAGAGTCGTCTTCCTAAAGTACTATCTTTTTTTATTTTAATTTTGTTGATGTTTTGAAAATAGGAAGCAGAATCTCGAATAGTTTGCCGAGTGGAACAAGCAGAAAAGGGCAACTTCAAGGTTTGTATATCGACTATTTTATTAGACCGTCTGTTTTTCTGATGGTTTGGATGATAGTCCAATTGAGTTTGTATACAAAATCTATTTTGTTGTTGCTATGTAATGGATAGTTTAGGAGACAAATCATACAAAACAAACCTCTTTAAGACCCGTATGGTTTATTTTGGCGCATAGTAGTACGCTTGATTAGTTGATTCAAGACTGGATTCTCATTGGCATCTTTACACCAATTCAGTCCGCATGATTGTTGAACGGGTTTTTAGGCACATTAAAAAAGCAAATGACAAGTGCGGAGCATCTCATTAGTTTAAAATAATAGTCGCAAACAAAAGAAGAAAATTTTACTTGAGTTCAAATAATCCTCGCTGTCTCGCCCACAGGTTAGTTGAACTCCATATAAATTCTTGGTTAAAGCTACCAATAGTATTAAAAGTTGGAGGAAATGAACATTATTATTCGCCTTTTGTCTGCTACAACCGTCTATCTTCTAATCTTGATTGTTTCTTTCCTATAGATTTTTTAGCATATATTGGTGCTGAAGTAGGATTTCAAATACACCAAAAAGGATAGATTTTTAAAAATTGATGGTGAAAACTGTTGTTGATATGTGTACTATTTACGTTCTTGATATGTTTACTCTTTAAAAATCTCAACGATTACATAATTTAATCGATACGATTGAACACCTTAGAAATATAATGAATCTCATCATTAAAGTTAGCAACTTTTATATGTAATCATTGAACTTACTGTTATGTTCATGTATGTATTTATTTAGTTATTATTTTTTTAATTGTGTTTAAATACAGCCTTTGAACATGGATGTATGGTGGTGTTGGCGGTTGCTGTAACAGCCTCTATAGTGGGAATCCAAGCCTCAACAGATGTTGCTACAGTAGGAATGTTAAGTGGCCCAGAACATGTAAGATTCCTGCTGCAAACGTTCTCACTACAATACGATAAATAGGCCATATAATAGTATCGCATTCCTGAATGATGTAATCTGCAAATGTTGTTAGAGTTTATTTGCATGTATTTTTATTATTCTTAAATAATTGGTGCAACTTAAATTAGTGCCACTCTATATTGCAGTGACCAGTTTGGATGTATTTCCAAACATCTCCTTTTAGGCAAAACATTATGTTTTTACATTTGGTTGATTGTTGTGGTTTGTGCGGGTGTGCAGAGACAAAGTGGCAAGTTGTCTATTATAGAGTGGATGGAGGAGGCGTTGAAACCGCTGCAAGCAAAAGATGGTGGAAAAGGTGTTTTCTGTGCAACTCCAGGTATGGGGGTTTATCTTACTTTTATTGCATTCAAGTAAAGTCACTCGAAGTAGTTTAAAAGTTCCACCTTCAGAAATTGGATATATACCAGAAAGTACTATAATACATTCCTTTGACAAGATCTATATGCATACAATATATTTTATCTGAAATAAAAAAAATATTTAGTTTTAGTAATGGCGTGGGGAAGAAATCTAATTAGTATTTTCTGAAACGTTTAAAAAGAATGATAATGTTAGCGAAAAAAAATTGATGATGTCAACGCATCTGCGTTAGGGTCGCTAATGTGATTTGGAACTTCCTATAACGCATTTGACTTTAACAAATCCTGAAGTTTCTCTTAAATAAGCAAGTTTGAAGTGATATTAGTACATCTTCAAATCAAACTTTCCTGAATTTTATAGCTAGGCTGAATTAAATTGCAGGTCATTAGCAGCCATTACGTGCTCAATATGTCTACCGGCTGTATGAGTCAAGATAGGAGTTGATGTTGAAATTAGGCTTCTGTGACCCAACCAATAAGTATATGCACTGGGAGGTGTTTTTATTATCCTGATTTTATGGCTGGGCCGACTCAAATTGGAGGTCATTAGCAGCGATTACGCGTTCAATCTGTGGACCAGCCGTATGAATCAAGATAGGACTTGATGTTCAAGTTAAGATTTTCCGACCCATGCAACAAGTATATGTTCAAATCAAGATAGGACTTGATGTTGAAACTAGGATTTTGGGGTGTACATTTGTTTATGATTATTCGAAACTAGAATGTGTTTTGAATATCCTGTTTGAAGTTGCTTATTGCTTATTACAAAAACTTAAATTTATAAACAGGATATACAATTGAGAAGCCGCTCTATATTTTTATAGTAGACCAAATTTTGTATCTTGACGGGGTTTTTTTTGTTGCACAAACAATTTTAAGATCTATCAACAATTGTGTTGACAAGAAGCAATAATGTTGAGAAAGAGGTCAGGCCTTCCTGAGAATGACCCACACAATCCCTTTGAACACAAAATTCAACTATCTTAGTAGCAGTATTACATGAGTGCTATATATCTACTAAATTTAACACTTTGATACTATGAAAGCTAAAAAAAAAAACTTTTAACAGTCAGTGTGTTGTTTAAAAAAAAAGTACTAAAGATATTTAAAGAACCCAAAAAAATTAACAGACTGTCCGAACTTAGTGCAACGTATCTAAGGTCTCAAAAAAAATTTAAAAAAAGTCCGCCGCAACGCGGCGGGGGGTTTCCATCTCGTTGTTCTAAAATATGTACATTTTATATTTCAATCAATCAATAAAAACTTTAATAGATAAAAATGATATTCGGGTCATTGCAACAAGCACTAGTAGGCAGTAGTTGCAGTAAGCAATAGTGGCAGCAATAAGTAGGGGTGAAAATGAGTTGAGCCGCTCAAGAAAAGCTTGAAATCAGATCGATAAAAAACTCGAACGAGCCGAGCCTAAACAAGTTCGAGCCCGAGCTCGAGCTCTAAGTTGCAGCTCATTTATTAATCGAGTTTGAGCCCGAGCTTTACATACAAAGCTCGATTGGGCTCGCGAGCATAATTGACACTAGGATATTTTAAGCATTAAACATATATAAAACGTTATACATTTGCTTTTTAAATTTTATAAAACACAATACATAACTTTGTAGTTTTTTAGTTTACATTTTTAGAAAGTTAGATCATATCGAACTAGATTTTAAAATCCTATAATAAAAATCGAGATCTTATAAGATCTTAAGCTTTCTAAGATTTTATGTATAATATAAGATTATAAAATAGATCTTAACAACCAAGGTTGGTTGATTTCATTCGTCCATCTTCAAAATCGGCTGTCATGAGATTTGTTTCTAACTTTCTATTGGGTTGACATTCAATCATACAGTTTTTTGCATGTCAACTTCATCTTTAGCGGGCTTTTTCGCTTTATCAGTTATCACAAGTTCATAACTGGTAAATATATGACACAACAAACAACATGAGTGAAATTTATATTGCATGAGAAATTTAGCGAGTTTGATAAATAAAAAATAAAAATAAAAATTGTCTATTAGTGATGTAAATGTTTAAACATCCTCCCCAAGATCAAATGTTTTATTTTGATGGCGACAACAATAAGGTCTACATTTTATCCATACGTGTGTATGTTTATAAGATTTGTGATCAATACTCATTTAACTCGGACAAAATTTATTTAATCATTGTCGTTTAAACATACAATAATTATGATTTTTATAATTTGAACCTATTTTGCGAATGTCTAGCAAACTCATAATTGATTTTTAAAACCAATGTTATTAGCACAAATTGTGTATCAGCCGTTGACATTAGGGTGGAGATGGGTGGCACACCACTCCTTAGCCGATGTCACAAAGGCTGGGTGAAGTAGTGAACATGTTACTTTATTGAAGATAAGCATTATTGAAGAGTTTCAGAAAGTAAAGGACTATTATTGTCAAGACTGAAAGATAAAGGTCCAAAAAGAAGTCATCACATTCTTAAGACTATATAAGCTGAAGACCAGTTGTTGACTCTCATAACTCCAAATCTCATCTGTGTGAAATATTGTTTCTTCTCTCTATCAGTTCCTGAGTAGAAGAAACCCTAGTTTGTGTATTGTTTCATCTAAAACTTTCTTTGTATTGTAAACTGATTTCATATCATTTGATTAATAATAAGAGTGAGCCAAGGGGTGGTTGGCTGGGTTCACTATCAAAATCGTTGTGTTTGGTTGAAATTACTTTGGTGTTATAAGTTTCTACATGGTATCAGAGCCAGGTTCTCTATACCAAAGTGATTTTAAAAAGATTGTAAAGTTTTTGATAAACTAGGGTTTCTTCAAAATTTGGGGGTTTTGATCTATTTGTGTAGATCTTGTGATTCTGAGTGTTAGTATTGGTTTGTTGATATTTGATCTTTCAGATCTGAAGGTTAATTGTTGATTCTCAAAAATTAGGGTTTCTTAATTTTTGGGGGTTTTTGATCCTGATAGTATTTTTCTCTAATTGCTACTTGATTTTACGATCTAGTGAATTAATTAGTGGTCGGAGTGTGTTAATTTGATTTTTTAATCAAATTAGTTGAAAATTAGGGTTTACTGTATCAAACTCTAATTCAGGTTGATTTGTCTTGATTCTTTTAATAATCTGACTGGTTTTGATCTTTATTTCAAGATTCTTGAAACAAAAATCAAAAACCCTAAAATAATTTTTAGGGTTTGTTTGAGTCAGATTTGTGTTTAAGTTTTTTTTTATCTAATTTTTTTGTTATTATGTGTTTGTTTCAGGTGTATTTCCGCTGTGCTGTGTTGTTTTGGTTGGATCTTCTTGATCATGTTTTCTTGGATACTGTTATTGGAAGCTTGCGTGGTTGTAATACCTCTCACACTCTCTTTTAGGTTTTTTTTAGGTTTTTTATTAGGATTGTGGAGGTTGAGTAGATCAAGGGATTTGTTGTTGGAGTTGTTGAGCTTGTTTGGTGGTTAATTGTGATTGAGGAGTTACAAGGAGTTGTTGTTTATTCTGTTTGTTTGTTTGTTGCTTGTGCATTTAGTTTCTTTTAGTTTTGTTTGCTGGTCATCATGGTTGATGGTAATGATAAGGGTAAGGGTCAAGAAGGAAGTAGTGAATTAAAACTAGACATATATGACCCATTGTATTTGCATCCTCAAGACATTGGTGCTCAGTTGATTACCTTCAAACTTGAAGGTACTGAGAACTATAAGGTCTGGTCTGCTGCTGTGCAGTTGGCTTTACATACTAGAAATAAACTTGGATTCATTAATGGAAAATGTGTTAGAAATCCCACTGATGTTCTATATCAGACACAATGGGATATGTGTAACTCTGTGGTGTTATCTTGGATTCTAGGTTGTATTTTACAAGACCTTTATAAAGGTCAAGTGTTTTCTGTGAATGCTAAATCTGTTTGGGATGAATTAAGTGAAACCTATAATAAAGAAGATGGTTCTGTGATATATAATCTACATCATAAAATACATACTTTAACTCAATCAGGAATGAGTCTTTCAGAGTACTATCATGAGTTTAATGCTTTGTGGAGGCAGTTTGACTCTTTGGTTGCTCTACCTACATGTATTTGTGAAACTGCTCCCACTTTGAAAAAGCATTCAGATCTTCTGAGACTGATGCAGTTTCTCATGGGTCTTGATGATAGTTTTAGTTCTGTGAGAAGTCTTATCCTTACTACTGATCCCTTGCCTGATGTTAAAAGTGCTTTTGCTACTTTATCTAGAGATGAATCACATAGAAATAGTCATGTGACTAGTAAGTCTGTTAAGAATGGGGCTGCAGCCTTTGCTGCTAAGCCATATACTGGTAATACTCAAAACAATAACTGGAATTCTAATAGAAGTAATAATAATAAGAGGTTTGGCATGGTGTCAAATCTGATATGCAAGCATTGTAATATGAGTGGTCATACTATTGATAGATGTTATGAGTTAGTTGGTTATCCCCCTGGTTTTGTTAAAAAAGGCAGTGTTAATAGTGTGACAGAAAATAAGACTGATACTAGTAAGAGTACTACTCATACTCTTACTAGTGATCAGTATAACAGATTAATGTCTTTACTTAGTGGTTCAGGTGATACTAGCAAGGCTCATGCTAGTGTTGCAAGTACTGTTATTGCTTCAAATTGTGTAATTAGTTTCTTTACATGTAGGTTCTTTAATTTCAATTCTAATATAAGTACCTATAGTACTTATATTGGATGGATTATTGATTCAGGAGCTAGTCAGCATATAACTTTTTGTGCTACACATCTTTATGATATAATGGAAGTATCTCATCTAAATCTTACAGTTGCACATCCCAATGGGACTGTTGCACAGGTTAAACAAATTGGAAGTTTTAAGTTTGGAAATAATCTGATTTTAAAAGATGTGCTGGTAGTTCCTGGGTATCATGTGTGCTTGTTATCTGTTCATAAGTTGTCTAAAGATAATAATGTGATTGTCAGTTTTAATGATAAAATGTGTAAAATTCAGGATTCCACTCAAAAGTTCCTGATGGGGACTGGTAGTGAAAAAGGAGGTCTTTACTTTCTAGATGAAGGTAAGAGGGTTAATAATAGTAATATTAAAAGTTGTTTTATGTCAAATTGTATTTGGCATAATAGACTTGGACATCCCTCTGACCAAGTCTTAACTGTGCTTAAAAATAGAATAAAAGATATAAAGACTACTAATTCTGAACCCTGTGAGATATGTCATAAAGCTAAACAAACAAGAAAACCATTTCCTTTGAGTGATCATAAAACTAAAAACATGGGTGATCTTGTTCATTTAGATGTGTGGGGTCCATATAAGGTGACTAGTAAAGAAGGGTTTAAGTACTTTCTTACTGTAGTTGATGACTACACCAGAGCTGTTTGGGTGTTTTTAATGAAAAATAAAACTGAAGTTTTTGATCACATTAATAGTTTTTATAATCTCATTAAAAATCAGTTTGAGAAAACTATTAAAGTTTTTAGAAGTGACAATGGGACAGAATTTGTAAATAAGAAGTTTGAAAGTTTTTTAACACAGAATGGTATTTTGCATCAAACATCTTGTCCCTACACACCTCAACAGAATGGTGTAGCTGAGAGAAAACATAGGCACTTGTTAAATACTGCTAGAGCCCTCATGTTTCAGGGGGGGTTACCTTTGAACATGTGGACTGAATCTATTCTGACTGCTACTTACCTTATTAACAGGTTGCCAACTGCTGTGTTGTCTGGTAAAAGTCCTTTTGAAATGGTATATAATACTGAACCTAATCTGACGAATCTAAAATGTTTTGGCTGCTTATGTTTTGCAACAGTTTTAAATGAATCTGATAAGTTTGTATCTAGATCTGACAAATGTGTGTTTGTTGGATATGCTTTTGATAAAAAAGGATATAAACTTTATAACATTGATCAAAAGAAGTTTATGTTTTCAAGAGATGTGAACTTTTATGAAACTGTTTTTCCTTTTAAGAATACCTCATTCACTAAAGATTTTATATTTAATGATAATGGGGTAAATGATTTGAATTTTTTTGATCAAGATTTTAATAGTAGTCAAAATAATTTTGGAACCAATGAACCCTATGATGATAAGATAAGTAGTATAGATGGTAACAACAAATCTGTACCTGAATCTAGTACTCATAAACCTAGTGTCAGCACTGTAGAAGGTGATGCTAGTGATGTTGAGCATCTACATACTAAGACTGTAGAACCTGCTGATACAGCTGATGTAGATATCAATTTGCTAGTTGATACAGTAGAGAGTATAGATACAGTTAATGTAGACATCACTAGGAACACATCTAGTAGGAAGGACACTGAGACTGATAAGTATACAACAGAAACTGTTGTTTCTGATGATATACAGGGTACTAGTAATGTTGATGATGGTTATATATCTGAGGGTGAGGATCTAGATATGTTTGGTAAAATGTTTGAGTCACCAGAACCAGCAGGGGCACAAACAGTTAGAAGGACTAGTAGAATGACAGCCTTACCATCTAAATATAAGGATTTTGTTCTTAATAAAAATCATAAGTATGGTATTGATAAAGTTTTTAAGTATTCAAATTTAAGCTTTGATAACTTTGTTTTTACATCTAGTCTTAATAAAATATATGAACCTACAACTTATGAAGAAGCTGTGAAAGATCCTAGATAGGTAGAGGCTATGAATCAAGAGATAGAAGCTTTAAATAGGAATGGTACATGGGAGGTTGTAGAGTTACCTAATGGTAGAAAAGCCATAGGTTATAAGTGGGTGTTTAAGGTTAAATATAAAGCTAATGGTGAAGTTGAAAGGTTTAAAGCTAGGTTAGTAGCTAAGGGATATAATCAGAGAGAAGGAATTGATTATGAGGAGACTTTTTCTCCTGTTGTTAAAATTGTTACTATAAGATGTTGTTAATACAAATATCGTCATTAAACGTTATTTATATTTTTGATCTTTACATAAGTTTTGTTAATGACAAAAGTAAATTTAATTTGTATAAAAGCTTAAAGCTTGTCAAGTTTAATAGATATTAAAACAAGCTTTTTCAAACAATATATTCATCATTCAAGCATTTACATTTATGATTAGTAACATCTTGATATGACTCTAATCATTATGTATGATAGTAGTTTTTAGAATGTGTTAGGTTCTTAAAACCAAACACTACTTATGTACTTGCATATTTCTAAAAATAGAAATACAACATATGACATCATGTGATGCATCATGGAAATCATTGGAAGATTTCATTAGATATTTTGTGTGGATTTGTACTCTTCATATCTTGCACAATCTCACTTAGATAGAGTTGACTTTAGCAAAGATTTGATATCTTGACTGTCAGACCGGCGGTACCAAATTGGTACACGGGAGGAACCCTTTTAAGGGTTCCGCGGTCCGTGGACGCTCCTGTCCATTTTGGCTATAAATAGCAATGCCAAGCCAAGTAGTTTTTCATCCCTTTCTAACATACTCTCATACATATCTTCTCTCTAACCTTTCTAACTCAGTTTCATATCATATTAGTGATCTCTTTTGTAGCAAAGAAGATCAAGTCACATTCAAGCTTCAAACGAGAAGTTGGAAGTCTTGTTTGTTTAGTGTTGTATGATCTTGTGTTGATTCATACTTCATTGTTGTATTAAACCATCATAATCTTGTGAGTGTGAGTGGTTAGTATTTTAGTCCTCAAAATACATTGTGTGTGGGAGTGGTTGTACCCTTGGAAAGAACTCGACATCTAGCTTAGTGTCGGAAATAGTGTAAGCGAAGTGTAAAGGTTTTCTCCGGCGGTGAAGGGAGCTTGTTGACTAGTGAAGTTAAACTCTCGAGTGTGAGACTCGAGGAGTGGAGTAGGGCAAGGAAAAAGAGTCCTTGTAGACCGAACCACTATAAACAACTTGTTGTGGTTTGATCATTTCTTTCCTTATTTACTTCTTACATATTGCTTGCATATTTCATTAACATATCTAAGATCAATATCAATTGATCTTTACAATAAGTTTCAAAACAAAGTTTTTAATTGGTAAACTATTCAACCCCCCCCTTCTAGTTTTCTACAATTGGTATTAGAGCCTCGTTGCTCAAGAATTTCTAAAATAACTTGTATTTTATAAACTTGAAACGATCCATGGATTCTGAAAACTTTAAAGAAGGGCAATCTATGCAAAGACCACCACTCTTTGAAACCAATGGATTTATCTATTGGAAAAACCGTTTTGAAACATATGTAAAATCAAAAGATATAGATCTTTGGTTTATTATTGTTAAAGGGGATTTTAGTTCTACAACAAAGGATATTTCCGTTGATGAACAAAAGAAACTAGTTGCTAAAAATAATGAAGCTAAAATGATGCTTTACCTAGAAAAGAATATGAAAGAATTTTTATGTGTGAAACCGCCAAAGATATTTGGGAATCTTTAATTGTTACACATCAAGGTAATTCACAAGTCAAGGATAACAAAATTGATCTTCTTGTTCAACAATATGAACAATTTGTTATTTCTGAAGATGAAACCATTGATTGTGGCTTTGCTCGCTTTAACACTATTATTACATCACTTAAAGCACTTGATGAATCTTTTCGTAGTAAGAACTTTGTCAGGAAATTTCTTAGAGAACTCCATCCCAAATGGAGAGCTAAAGTGACCGCCATTGAGGAATCAAAAGATCTCTCAATAATGTCACTAGACGAGTTGATCGGTAACCTCAAAGTACACGAAATGGTGATGGAGAAAGATTCGGAGATCATCAAAGGAAAAAGGGAGAAGATCAAATCCGTTGCTCTAAAAGCAAAAGCGGAATCAAGTGATGATGACGAATCTTGCTTCGGTAGCGAAGATGAGGAATATGCCATGGCCGTTAGAGATTTTAAGAAGTTCTTTAGAAGAAGAGGAAAATTCGTAAGACAACCTCGAGAAGAAAAGAAGCCATTCCGAAAAGATCGGGATGACAAGAAGGGTAAAAGTGAAAGAAAATGTTTTAGATGTGGTGATGCAAGTCACCTCATAGGAGAATGTCCCAAGCCACCTAAAAGCAAAACTCAACGAGCTTTTGTAAGTGGTGCTTGGAGTGATAGTGAAGACGATGAAGAATCAAGCAAGGAAGAGATCGCTCTAATGGCACATGAGTCAAATGAGGTACTTTCCGACTCTTCTTATTCTTCTATTGATGATGACACTTTGCAAAAACAATATAATCAATTGTGTGAGCTAAGTCTAAAAATCATAACTAAAAATAAATTTTTAAAACCAAAAAGGAATTTTTGGAAAATGAAGTTTATGAGTTAAAAGAAAAAGCAAAACGACTAGAAAAGGAAAAGCAAATGACGATGATTGTAAATCATGTCAAGAGCTTAAACTTGAAATAGAAAAACTAAAGCTCACACAAGATGTTTTAATCGAAAACAATTCTAAATTTAAAAGGTTTAACAAGAACATCGCTCTTGCCGATGAAATAGTTAAAATTCATAAAACACCCGGAGACATGAATGGGCTAGGTTTTAATGAAGTATTAATTCCAAAGAGTCAAAATAAAACGGCCGAAAAGGACGAACATTCTATCAAAATTGCTGCAGCAGACGGACCAGACGGAACCAAAATAAGGGTTCCGTCCGTTGTGCAAAATGGTGCCGTGGGTACTTCAGCAGAACATAATGTTCACAATACGGACCGCATGAATTTGTTAAAATAACAAAGAAAACCAATGATAGTATTAAACTAAAACCATTACTTCAGAGTAGGACTTGTCAAAAATGAATTTAGATAAAAACTACTCAACAACGATATAAAACTCCTTTTGCCAAACGCCCCTTTCCTAAGAGCAACCACAACATACAACCCAACTACCAACACAATGGTTGGAATCAAAACTTTCCTAGACCATATCAAACTCCCGATTACATGCCATGGAACTCTTACCCATCGTTTCCATACATGAATCAAATAAATGGTATGTGTAACCCAAATGGACCCATGAGATATTGGGGACCAAATGCTTGAGTTATTTGCTTCTTAGGTATGCTTGAAAGTTGGATTGGAACCCGATGAATGGATAAAAGATAGTGGTTGCTCACGACACATGACGGGCAACAAAGTCTCTTCTCATCATACCAAGAGTATGACGGAGGTAATGTCACCTTTGGTAGCAATCTCAAAAGCAAAATTATTGGCAAAGGTACGATCGCTCATAACTCCCTAACTATTGAAAATGTTGCTCATGTGGATAGGTTAGGATTTAATCTACTTAGTATTAGCCAACTATGTGATAAAAAGTATAAAGTACTATTTGATGAAAATGGTAGTAAAATACTAAAAGATGGTATCACCATAGCTAAAGGAGTTAGGAAAAATAACATATACGTCATGAAAATAGATAAAACATATAATGACAAACTTTGCCTAACAACATTAGACGATAGCTCATCTCTTTGGCATAGACGCTTAGGTCACGCTAATATGAGACTTATACAAAACCTATCTTCAAAAGAATTGGTTAGGAATTTACCAAAACTTAAATATGACCAACACTTTTGCGACGCTTGCAAAATTGGTAAACAAACACATAGTAGTCACAAATCTAAAAATATGGTGTCCACATCTAAGTGTCTAGAATTATTACATATGGACTTGTTTGGACCATCCGCTATAAGAAGCTATGGAGGCAACTTATACACTTTGGTCATAGTAGATGATTATTCAAGGTTTACTTGGACGTTGTTTTTGAAAACCAAAAATGAAGCTTTTGATAAATTTGAAATACTTAGCAAGAAAATTCAAAATCTTCTAGGTGTCAAAATTATGTCGATCCGAACGGATCATGGTCGTGAATTTGACAACGAAACTCAATTTGGAAACTTTTGTGATACAAATGGTATAACACATAACTTTTCCGCTCCACGAACACCTCAATCTAATGGAGTAGTAGAACGTAAAAATAGAACAATTCAAGAAATGAGTAGAACAATGCTTAATGAACAAAACATTCCTCAAAAGTTTTGGTGTAACGCCGTTGACACTTCTACATATATTTTGAATAGAGTCTTAATACGTCCTTTCTTAAACAAAACACCATATGAACTCTATAAAGGTAAAAAGCCAACGTTAGGATATTTTAGAGTCTTTGGTTGTAAATGCTTTATTCTTAATACTAAGGATTATCTCACCAAGTTTGACCCAAAGTCTTATGAAGGTGTATTTCTTGGTTACTCTCAAACTAGTAAAGCTTACATTGTCCTAAACAAAGAAACAATGATAGTCGAGGAATCGTTGAACATAACATTCGACGAAAGTCCACCTCCCTCTAAGACATCACCTTTGGTAGATGATGACTTAGTTGAAAGTCAAATGATAGAAGGTCAAGAAATAATTAATAATAACAAGGAAGATGAACCATTAAATAAAGAAATTGTCAACATCAAAGAATCTAAAAGTCATCCTTTAGAAAAAGTCATAGGACAACTTAATCAAAGAACCTTAAGGTCACAAGCCCAAAATCAAAGTAATTATTTTTGTTTTGTATCCACCATTGAACCGAAAACCATAAATGAAGCAATAAAAGATGAATCATGGGTTATTGCCATGCAAGAAGAATTAAACCAATTCGTTAGAAATGATGTTTGGAAATTAGTTCCAAAACCTAAAGATCAAACTATAATTGGAACAAAATGGGTTTTTCAAAATAAAATGGATGAAAATGGGATAGTATCTAGAAACAAAGCTAGGCTTGTAGCGCAAGGTTATAATCAACAAGAGGGGATTGATTATGATGAAACTTATGCACCGGTAGCTAGGCTTGAGTCTATTAGAATATTGCTTGCTTATGCATGTGCCTATGATTTTAAATTATTTCAAATGGATGTTAAAAGTGCTTTTCTTAATGGGTTTATTAACGAAGAAGTGTATGTTGCTCAACCTCCCGGTTTCACCGACTTTGAGAAACCACATCATGTCTTCAAACTCAAGAAAGCATTGTATGGTCTTAAGCAAGCACCAAAAGCTTGGTACGACCGACTTAAGACTTTTCTTATTGATAACAAATATACTATGGGATTAGTAGATAATACTCTTTTTACCAAGAAAAAGGAATCACATATTATCATTGTTCAAATATACGTTGATGACATTATATTCGGATCAACTTGTCAAGAATTATGTGATGATTTCTCTAAAATCATGCACGACGAGTTTGAAATGAGTATGATGGGTGAGTTAAATTTCTTTCTAGGACTTCAAATAAAACAACTAGAAGATGGCATATTTTTAACCAATCTAAATATATAAAAGACATGCTTAGGAAATTTGGTCTTGAAGATTCCAAACCAACTAAGACACCCATGTCCTCGGACACTAAACTAACCAAGGATGAGGAAGGTGAATCCGTAGATAACACTAAATATAGAGGAATGATTGGTAGCCTACTCTATCTTACGGCTAGTAGACCCGACATTATGTTTAGTGTTTGTCTATGTGCTCGCTTTCAAGAAAACCCAAAGGCATCACACTTAGAAGCCTTAAAAAGGATTTTTAGATACATTAAGGGAACAACGTGTTTAGGATTATGGTATCCCAAAGGAACGGGTGTAGAAACCATAGTGTATGCCGACTCGGATCATGCCGGTGACTATGTCGATAGAAAAAGTACAAGTGGTATTTGCACTTTTGTTGGACATTGTCTCACCTCATGGTTTGCAAAGAAGCAAACGGCCTTAGCCATCTCAACTACTGAAGCCGAGTACGCCTCAGCCGGAAAAGCATGTCAACAAGCTCTTTGGATGAAGCAAGCTCTCGGAGATTACGGAATTCATCTCAACGACATTGTGATACTTTGCGACAACAAAGGAGCCATCGATCTCAGCAAGAATCCCGTTCAACATGCTCGTACCAAACATATTGAAATCCGCCATCACTTTCTTCGCGACAATGTTCAAAAAGGAAACATTTCAATCGAGAAAGTATCCTCCGAAGACAACATTGCCGACATCTTAACTAAGCCTCTTAAACGAGAACCTTTTAATCTTCTTAGACTTGGTTTAGGTTAATGGAACCAAACATGTAGGATAAACATAGCCCAAAACATTAGAATAGTCAAAACAAAAAAAATTTGTCTTGTACCTGCCTATCAGTAGCCACGGCACCAAACGACAACAAAGACGGAACCAAATTTTTGGTGCCGTCTTGTCCGTGGTGTCTACAGAAGCAAAACTGCTATATACAAATCATCCTCTTCCTCAAAACCCACTTTACCAAAACGTGTAAAACTTAAACCAAGCTCATTATTGTCATCTTCCCACTCACTAATCAATGAAGATAACATCATTGTAAGTATCCTAACTACATTTCATCTCTTAATTCCGAGTCTAGGATTCTTATTTATGCACAAAACTATCACAAATCATTACATGGGGTTTTATGTATGCTTTTATACCAAATATGAATTCAATTGGCAAATTGCATAACTAGTCATTGAAATTAGGTACTACATTATCATATTGCATAAACAAATCATGCTTCCCACTAATTGATAGATAATGAATATAAGGCCCTATTCAAACAACCAAACACCCCATGTCAAAAGTTTTGAAAAGCTTCTCACTTGTAGGAAAACAATTTTTTCATTGCTAATACAAATAGAAACGTTAAATTTTCATCACTTGCATGCTCTTGAATACTAAAGGTATTGCATAACTAATATGCATTCCCGGTATATTCAAATGAAGCCACATTGAATTAGGAGCATTTGGGTTATCTCATGGTATTTGCCAAACACCCCACTAAAACCATCTTTGTGCATAAAATGAGTCGAGATAACCGCAACTCCAAATTGTTTTCATATAGGCACACACTAGAACCAAAAACGTTAAAACTTATTCTCATTTTTAACATATTAACTCTTGTCCTTAGGAATAACCATGGTAGCCGCAAGATTCTATGATCACAAAGACACCCTTAACTACATTCCCAAACACCACAAAACCAAAGGACTTACCAAGGAACAAGTAGAAATATTTAGGGGTCTAGAATCAAGGTATTTCCATGAGGGTAGAACCATTCACTCATCCTTCCTTGAAAATACCAATCTCGTGAAGAACTAGCCGCCATTCAATTCGATTGTCTTCTTGACATCGATGAACCAATTTGTCCTAGGTTTGTGTTAGAATTCTATGCTAGTGTGACCGGCTTTAGTGATGAAGACGATGATGAATTTTGTCTTAGGTTTAGAATCAATCAAAACGACTACACCATCACCTTAGCCAACTTTGCTCAAGTGCTAGGAATTCCCAACCGAGGAACTTGTCTCTACTCGGATAAATGGTCACTCACCGCTCTTGATGCAATCAATGACCGCTCTCTACCCTACCAAACCCGTTTGGCCGACAAGGATGTCATCCGTGAACACCTTTTTAACCCAAAAGGTGATACAACCCAAGTTACCCGAAAGGGAAAAGAAGTAAACCGAGATCCATATGGAATGGAGCTAAATGAACTTAAGCCCGAATTTAAGAAATGGGAGGAGCTACTTAGAGCCAACGTCATTAGCACCATAGGAAATAGGGATCACATTAACGCTTGCCTTTGTCATATGCTCTACAACTTGTCCACCCGTCAACCATTCAATTTAGCCTACTACATAGCTAGGAGAATGATTGATATTCCAACTCAAGGATCGGTTGCTCTTCCATACGGGATGCTTCTCACCCGTCTCTATAGAAACTTTGCACCAATTCCACCAACCCCAAAAGGGATGCACCTTCACTATGAGCTCATCCCTCACATCTTTGTACCTTTGAGTGATGCACGAGTTGCTAAGACAAAAGGCAAGAGAGCAAAACCTCCAACTCCATCATCATCATCATCAAATAGCTCCGAGGATGGTCTTCCAAGCTCTCGTCTTCCGCCTCATGAGTATTATGCGTCTCTTCCCGAAATAGAGAATGAATCATCGGAGTTCAAGCAAACTAAGGGAATGTTCAAGTGCCTTGGTAGGATGATGAACAAGATTTACAAGAAGTTGGACAAATAAGGGTACTTTTAAGGAGTGTTTGGAACAATGCATTATCGTTAATGTTTGATACAATTTAGTTGTTTTTATTATGTAGGATGATAATATAACTTGAAACAATGGTGAATGCTAACAATCTTATGCAGGGGATAGCGCAAGTATGCTATCAAATTTTACCCATTTTCACTATAATGTGAAAATCAAAAAGCCTTGCTCAAAATACATGCTCCACTATGTTTATATATGTGTTATTTACTTTTCCTAACTAGAAATGTTTAGTATAACAGCTTTTGAGAAAAATTTCGTGTTTCGGAAAATGTCCCCGACACCTAAAAACGCACTCGTCCATATTTCGCACTCCACGGATCAGACGGCACCATAATTTTGGTACCGTCCGTTATGAAAAATGGTACCGCCGTACTGTGACAGGCGGACTGCACGGACACCCTTTTTAGGGTTTCGGCCGTGTAAGTTTTTGGTGCCGTGGATCCTTCAGGTAACTTTCTGAATTTCAACTATTTCGTGATTCCAAATTACCATCCAATGCTTATAAGTCAATCCTAAATTGCTTATACTCTTATTAGAACTAGTATAATTCACTTAGGTATATAAGAAATCCATTTCCCACCAAAATTCAAAAATTTGAAAAATCCACCCAAGGAGCCCTTTGCATAAAGGAAGGAACCAAATTTTGGTACCTTCAAATCCGTGGGTGATCTGAATATTAGGAAATTCCACTCACTAGAACACATTTATTGCAAATCTTTTCTTCTTCACTCCATCTCTCTTGAATGGCTTGACTTGGGTGATATGACTAGCATTCAACCCACTTCCAAATCATTAGGAACCTCATCTCTTCAATGGTTTAACATCAAATCAAACACATTTCTCCATGATTTTTCACTTCTATAAATTGAGAGGTTTTACCATGATCATCCTCACACCTTCTTCATTCTTACTATCATCTAGCAAAGAAAAACCAAAGTCAAAAATGACAAAATCATCTCCAAAACCTTGCAAAAAGACCGCTAGAATTAGTGTGAGGCCTTGTTGCTTTGTTAACCTTAGCTCCTCATCCGAGTCTTCTCCACTCACAATCTCATCTCCCATCCGAGATGATAAAAACCTTACCTTAGCACACCTACTCAATCACACATTGTGATCACCACTCCACCACCAACAAAACACCAACTTCACCTCCACTGGCACCCATCCAAACATCCAAAACACCTCACCACCTTCACCAAGGTCTCCAACTCTCATTCCTATGGAGTTATTTTCCACTCCACCAACTTCCCCAAATCCTTTCTTGGAGGACTTGGATGACTTGCCTCCTAGGCCAAATCATCCACCACCATTGCCATCCTTTGGCTCAATTGAGCGGATGGCTCATGAGTCACCTCGGTCATCCATTGACCCAAACGCCCCATTAGGGCCTAAACCTCTTCTCTTCCACCCCATTCACAAAGACATTCATGGTCCTTTGTATGGGGATCATTCACTCACCACATCAATGTCCCTCATCTTGAGGACATTGAGGAGTGTATGTGGGATGCCAATCCCACTAGAGAGGAGATTCAAACGGAACTCCACAACCTCCACCAATTCAAAGGCATGGTGGACTCTCACTTGAGTGAGACAATGCAAATGCAAAGTGCTTTGCTTGCTTCCATCATGACCACCCCAAACATTTCCACCAACACCAACACATCTACCATTCCACCACCACAACCTCCCCAAACATACTACCCCCTAGGCATGGTTGCTCAACTTGTGAGCAAACGGCCCAAACCATTGATAGGACACGGGTTATGGTCCTTGACTTTCAAGAAGAAATGAGGTTCATCCTCAATCATATCCTTGAGCGCCTCAACGCTCTTTCTCATCCACCATCAAATTAGGATGGTCATAGTTTAGCATCTCTAGTTTTCTCCTCTTAGGATTATTTTTTTTCTTTTCTTGTACTAAAACACATCATTGTGTTCCCATTTCATGATCTTTATTCATGAAAATTTTAACTAATGAATAGTATGTTTATTTTAGTGTTGGTGCTTTTACATAGTGTTTGGAAATGCTTGTGAATGATCATTATTACTAACATTTTTTGTAGCTTTTATTTTCACAATCCATGTATCTTCCCATTAAGCACCCAATTTTTTTAGGGGAGATAATAGCTCGGGCTCATTACATTCCAAGACTCTTCTTTTTGTTGAGACAAAAGGGGAGAAAATATAGAACTTGAATAAAAAGTCAACTGATACTTTGACTTTCAAAAAGTCAACATCATGCTAGTGAATACTTTGACTTTCATAATAGTCAAACATCATACACTTGCATTATCATTCTCCTTTCAAGTTCTAAAACTAATATTTTTATAACTCTTGCACAAACTTTGTATCTTTTATAAAAATAAAATTTATATTTTGTCCTCAACAAAAGGGGGAGATTGTTAATACAAATATCGCCATTAAACGTTATTTATATTTTTGATCTTTACCTAAGTTTTGTTAACGACAAAAGTAAATTTAATTTGTATAAAAGCTTAAAGCTTGTCAAGTTTAATAGATATTAAAACAAGCTTTTTCAAACAATATATTCATCATTCAAGCATTTACATTTATGATTAGTAACATCTTGATATGACTCTAATCATTATGTATGATAGTAGTTTTAGAATGTGTTAGGTTCTTAAAACCAAACACTACTTAAGTACTTGCATATTTCTAAAAATAGAAATACAACATATGACATCATGTGATGCATCATGGAAATCATTGGAAGATTTCATTAGATATTTTGTGTGGATTTGTACTCTTCATATCTTGCACAATCTCACTTAGATAGAGTTGACTTTAGCAAAGATTTGATATCTTGACTGTCAGACCGGCGGTACCAAATTGGTACACGGGAGGAACCCTTTTAAGGGTTCCGCGGTCCGTGGACGCTCCTGTCCACTTTGGCTATAAATAGCAATGCCAAGCCAAGTAGTTTTTCATCCCTTTCTAACATACTCTCATACATATCTTTCTCTAACCTTTCTAACTCAGTTTCATATCATATTAGTGATCTCTTTTGTAGCAAAGAAGATCAAGTCACATTCAAGCTTCAAACACGAAGTTGGAAGTCTTGTTTGTTTAGTGTTGTATGATCTAGTGTTGATTCATACTTCATTGTTGTATTAAACCATCATAATCTTGTGAGTGTGAGTGGTTAGTATTTTAGTCCTCAAAATACATTGTGTGTGGGAGTGGTTGTACCCTTGGAAAGAACTCGACATCTAGCTTAGTGTCGGAAATAGTGTAAGCGAAGTGTAAAGGTTTTCTCCGCCGGTGAAAGGAGCTTGTTGACTAGTGAAGTTAAACTCTCGAGTGTGAGACTCGAGGAGTGGAGTAGGGCAAGGAAAAAGAGTCCTTGTAGACCGAACCACTATAAACAACTTGTTGTGGTTTGATCATTTCTTTCCTTATTTACTTCTTACATATTGCTTGCATATTTCATTAACATATCTAAGATCAATATCAATTGATCTTTACAATAAGTTTCAAAACAAAGTTTTTAATTGGTAAACTATTCAACCCCCCCTTCTAGTTTTCTACAGATGTGTTTTAAGCATTGCTGTTAATAACAAGTGGCCTTTGTTTCAACTTGATATAAATAATGCTTTCTTATATGGTGAATTAGAAGAGGATGTTTACATGACATTACAAGAAGGTTTTTCTGATAAAAATGATAAAAGGGTTTGCAAACTGGTTAAGTCATTGTATGGTTTAAAACAAGCTCCCAGAAAATAGAATGAAAAGTTGGTATCTGTGCTTAAAGAAAATGGGTTTATACAAAGTCCAAATGATTTCTCTTTGTTTATTCAAAATGAATATGATGATCTGTTAGTTTTGTTAGTATATGTTGATGATATTATCATCACAGGTAATAATACTAATGAGATTAACAAGTTTAAGAGGTTTTTAAGTTCAAATTTTTTTATTAAGACTGGGTAAACTAAATATTTTCTAGAATTGAGGTTCTTGATATTGATAATGGATTTGTCTTCTCAAAGAAAATTTGTCTGACTTTTAAATAATTTGGTATGTTGGGTTGTTAAGCCATGTGGTTCTCCTATTGAAACTAATCAGATAAATAAAAAACTTGTTTCTAAGTTGGAGATGATGAATTATTATCAGTATAACAAATTATCAAAACTTGTGGAAAATTGATTTACTTAACTTTGACAAGGCCAAATATTTCATATGTTGTGCATTGTTTAAGTCAAGTAATGCATAAGCCTATGAAGTCTCATTTAAGACTTGCTTTTAGAGTTTTGAGATACTTGAAGAATGAACCTGGTCTTGGTATCACTTTTAAAGAAGGTGATACTAAAAGTATAAAAGTGTTTGTTGATTCTGATTGGGCAAAGTGTAAGGTAACAAGGAGATCTGTTACTGGATACAGTGTATTTCTAGGAAATGATTTGATTTCCTGGAAAAGTAAAAAGCAGGTTGTTGTTGCTAGATCCTCCACTGAGGCTGAGTTCAGGGCAATGTGTAATGTGTGTTGTGAAGTTATGTGGATCACTAAACTGATGGCTGATCTACATGCTAGTATAAGATTTCCGTTTAGCATGTATTGTGATAAATTCTGCTATGCGATTTCTGTTAATCCTGTATTACATGAGAGGAGCAAGCATTTTGAGATTGATCTCTATTTTTTGAGAGAAAAAGTGGTTGATGGTTTTATTAAGCCAGTGAAAGTCAGAACTGAGGATAATATTGCAGACCTGTTCACTAAAGGTCTTAACATTACTGACCATAACAAATTTTGCAAAGATCTTGGATTGTTTAATGTGTTTCAGGACAATTCTAAAGATCAAGATAGTAATGTTGGGGGAGCTTCAGGAAGCTAGTGATTATGAAGAAGCTTATGGTGTCTAATGCTTATGGGGGAGTATTGAAGATAAGCATTATTGAAGAGTTTCAGAAAGTAAAGGACTATTATTGTCAAGACTGAAAGATAAAGGTCCAAAAAGAAGTCATCACATTCTTAAGACTATATAAGCTCAAGACCAGTTTTTGACTCTCATAATTCCAAATCTCATATGTGTGAAATATTGTTTCTTCTTCTCTCTATCAGTTCCTGAGTAGAGAAACCCTAGTTTGTGTATTGTTTCAATAAAACTTTCTTTGTATTGTAAACGATTTTCGATCATTTGTTATAATAAGAGTGAGCCAAGGGGTGGTTGGCTGGGTTCACTATCAAAATCGTTGTGTTTGGTTGAAATTACTTTGGTGTTATAAGTTTCTACATACTTGCTTGTGAGTTTTGTGTGTGTGATAATTTGTTTTTTGCTTAACGTACCAATTTTTTTTGAAACGGTAATGAAAAAGACATAACATGTCTAAATGTGGTCGATACATATCTAACACTCTAATTAAACTAGAGGTGTTAGAAAAGTTGATTTGTAACACAAGTTAACGGTTGGTAATTTTACACGTGATATTTATTACAAGTTACATGGTCACGCGTGATGAAGCAGAAAACGAGAAGAATCGATGATGCCCGTCACTAGACGAGCCGAGTCGATTCGAGTACTGCCAAGCTCGAGCTCGACTCGAATACTAAAACTCGAGCTCAAAACTCAACTCAGCTTTAGATTTCAAGATCGAGCTCGACTCATCATATAAAACTCGAGCTCAGAACTCGACTGGAGCTCGATTATTTTCACATTCCCGGCTCGAACTTGATGCAAAATCGGCATATAAAGTACGACTCGACTTGATTTGTATGAAAAGTAGTAATCTTATGTATACATAAGGGTAAAAGTATAATTTAATCGAAACTCGAAAGGATCGTGAGCTTCATGGGCCGAGTATTTTAAATCTCGAACTCAACTTAAATATATACTCAAGTAGCTCTAGCTCGACTCGATTTCGAATGCTTTACGAGTCATTACACCCCTAATAGTGGGATATAATAGAGTGATGTGGTGTGAGTGATTGTTAAGACACGAAACGTAAGTGGAAGATGATAATGGCACATGACGCTGATATGAAATAAATAAATCAATAATTTTTTTCCAAATAATTTTTTTTTAATTAATCTACTATACATAAAGATTCAGTACCTTAATTTATTGTGGAAGTGTAATTGTAAAGAAAAAAAAGTGTACGGTACAAGGTGATCGAAGCTGAGATGCTTCAATTGAATGCCTTCAATTATGGGTTAAGGAACACAAAGGGACTCCAATTTTACAACCTCAATCATTGGTTACGGAACACAAAATGACTGCACATTTACAAGCTTCAATTAAAAAAAAAAAAAAAAAAAAAGACGTGTAAATAAATGCTGTGATGATTTGGTTGCTTACAAACTAATTACGTTTCAACAAGTCTTTAAATCTTCTCATCTTTTTGGTTGCTTACAAATAATCAATAAGTCAATTTTTTAGTTGGGTTTTTAAAGACTATAAATAACAAACTATCACCATCTTTACCACCATCATTTTTTTAACAATTCTTCACCACCATCGATGATGTGTTTAATAAACTCATCATCAGTCTTTAACATCATCGATGTTTAACAAACAACAAAAAATACACCTTACCCGAGACCACAAAAAGATATAAGCCGAGATCAAACAAAACACTATACGAGTGTTTTTGTTTGTCATTCGTAGGTTTGAGAAAAAGTTGTCCACTCGCATCTATCGGCAACAACTTCAAACAACTACATCGACCAAACATCTAATAAATCTAAGATTTAAGATCATTTGAGGACAAAAGATTATTTACATATCAAGTGATCAATCTCCACCCTTCATTTTTATTTGATCTAATGGATGAGATTAATCTCAACAATTTAAAAAACCCACTTTCATCATTTTTTTCAAATATTAATATCTTTCAAACCGTTAATCGTTAAGCGAAAAAAAAATATCATTGCGACGAGCATTTAATTATCTTTCTATAGATAGCACTTTGATATACTTTCGACAAATTTTTTATTTTCGTATTTTTCACGTTTTTTTTTAAGTTTTTTCGTGTTTAACGTTACTGAAATTTGCATTACAAAATCATATATATAAACACTAATTTGATATCACATGTATATTAGTGTAATATCATATATGATATGTAATATCACATGTGATATTAGTGTAATATCACATATGATATTACATATAATATCACATGTGATATTACATATCATATATGATATTACACTAATATCACATGTGATATTCAATTTAGTGTTTTATAATATATGATTTTTTCATGTAAATTTCAGTAACGTAAAAAAACGAAAAAAATAACGAAAAAACGTGAAAAAAACGAGTTTTTTTTTTTTCGAAAGTATATCAAAGCCGCTCGTCTATAAAAAGATAATTAAATGCTTGTCCCGATGATGTAAATATTTTCATTTAACGATTAACGGTTTAAGAGATATTTAAATTATAAAAAATAGGCGAAATAATAAAATGTTTTTAATCTCAGCAATTGATTTCTTTTTAGATAGATGATGGAGATGAGTCCCTTAGTATATGAGAAAAGTTTGGTATGTAAAATAATTCTTCTCTAAATCTAATCACGTCAACAACATATTCATTCAACATACTAAAACACCACAATAACATTTCATTACAAGAACCAGTCCACAAACCCAACTCCATACCATTTTCAAAACATAAAGAGACAAGAAAAACAATAAAGATCTCAGTTTGTTCACTTATTTGTTCGAATCATTAAAGATATTCGTGTGAAAACAACTCATCATAGATTTTTTTAGAAGATTTACTTATTTTAATTTTTGAATCTTAAAAAGAAAGAACAAAAAACAAACGGTGTCCATTCTTACTTTCGTTCGGATAAAACAAAACACAAAAACATAATCAAACAAATAAACCTACACAAGACCTATTTAAAGGATCTTAAAGCCAAATTTGAGCATGTTTATGTTCAGCTAAACCACATGTTTGTGAGATTCGGTTTTAAAAGAAAGATTATCAAGAAAGTCTGCGCAAAGGTTGATTTTTTTGTTTATTTGATTCGGTTTTGATCTAGAAAGAAATCAAGGGACGAATCTTTGTGTTTGGTGGCGTCTAGATTGCAGGTTTCCAAACCGGATTGGGAAAAAAACCGGTCAAACCGGTTTGAAAAAAACCGTACGAATTATTCTTCACAGTGAGCTTTTTTTCGGTCGTTTTGGGGTTTTTTTTTATTCATTCGCTTTTTCTACACAATAAACTCAATAAACCTTAACTTTTATTCAATAAACTCATAAACATCAAACATAAAGTACTTGAATAACAAAGTTAATACATTTTACCGATTTATTCATTATCGTCTTCAACTTCATCTTCAACTTGGGAGGTCCTAGCCGTGCTTGTAGCTTCATCGAAAGCAATTTCTTCATCGGAAAGATGGATTGCATAACCCTCTTCCACCTCGATCTCTTGTAATTGTTGTTTATATTCCATTGGTTCTTCAAGACTTGCAACGGTTTGTATGCGTTCGGCCTCATCTAAATAATCCTTCAAGCAAATACACATCTCCAAAGATAACGGTGTGAGTCTTGTTCTTCGTAGCGATAATACCCTTCCATTAGTAGAAAAAGCGGATTCCGAAGCAACGGTAGAAGCTTGTACGCTTAGTAAATCACGGGCCACTGCGGCTAGAACGGGAAATTGAGATTGCCTTTGTTTCCACCAATCCAAACATCAAAATTCTTGAACTATTCGGGTGTGATAGTGCTTAACCAATCGGTTCCAATAAATCTACCATATTCATTGCTCGATAAATTCTCACTTCTAGCCCGTTTACCGCTTTCTTGTCTTAAATTTGAAAATAAGTCCAATTCCAGATCCATGATATTCGAACTTGTTGGAAAGAATGAAGCCGAACTCGTTCCCACGTTGCACCATATTTTTTATAATAGAAATCAAATAAACGTTTAAAATTGTTTTTATAAGTGTCTTGTGCTTTTGCTACATAAAAAAGGTCTATTTGAGCCAAATCTAAATCATTATCAATCTTATCGATAAGATATTCCACCCCGCTAACGTTCAAACATGGGTCCAATGCGGCGCACAAGTAATTACCGGTGGAATTTCTTGAAAATATTTTCTAAATTTTTCTTCCATCGGTTCAACCATTTGGTGACAAAGTGGACCATCAAAATCGTATGCTCCTAATTTTATACACATCATAAAAAGTTGGTTGAGTATCTTGTGACTCGTGGGATAATAAACACCCGATAACAAAGTTGTTGCAGTTTTAAAAAATTTGAGTAAATCAACTATTTTTTCTAATAGTTTCTTAATTTTCAACCGAATATGATGTAACACCCCCGGAAATCTTAATGACAGTGGAAGACTAATTCGGGTGTTACTTGAATGGAGATCATAGTCAATAATTATAGAAAACGACTCGAAAGAGACGTTTAATTAAAATTAGTTATCATTCATCGAAAATTATAATGTATAAAACGTTGTAAATAGATCAAGTGTTTTTCCCAAAAGAAAGATCATGAGTTTGAAAGAAATGACAACTTTTATGTTTTACACCACCGGATAAGCCTTAGTCATAATCTTCACCGATTACCTGAGATAACATGCTTAAAAAGGTCAACAAAAATGTTAAGTGAAATCCATAGGTTTAAAATAGTTGAACACAAGTATATGAGCATGATCATTGTAAACTAACAATATCATAAAGAAAAATCACAGATTATTATGCGCTAAGCTCATGAAACCGACTCAATCAGATACACCGAATTACCAGTATAACGTAAGTATGCCCCAAAGGAGGTAATAGCCAATACCTAAATGAATTCAAATATGCCCGGTTATTTCTCTATAACCGAAACAGGGTCGTTAATCCCCATAGTACTATTCACGATATCTGCGTTCACTCGCGGTGACTAATGGTTCATGATCAGGGGACTTACGGCTAAATACTTAGGCAAGACTCAATAATCAAGAGGAGAGAGCTTTATGAAAAACCTGTGTTCTAGATCATGTATCTCCCTCGCGGGGTTTGCAAAATAAAGTAAAAGCGAGGCTATGAACTCACCTTGATGATATGAACAAGCACAAATAGATCAAGCACAATGTAGCGGAGGTTCCAAAACGAAACCTAAAAATGATGAGATGGCGAGTCTCAGTAAAATGAGCATTTTGGTTCGCAACTAAAATAATAGAGCATTGAATATTCTTATTCAATAGATCATTGGATTGTCCAATCTAATAGTGTACGTGCGTGCTTAACATATTAAGTTAATTTACGTGCTATATTGCCTTAATTAATGATCCTCACTTACGCATAAGTGAAATGTTTTCCCTCATTGTGATTTTAATAGATTTGTTGAGTATTTTAACTTGTTTAGATTCCCCGTGTGTTTTATCGGATTAAGTATATATATATATATATATATATATATATATATATATATATATATATATATATATATATATATATATATATATTTATATATATATATATATATATATATATTTAGAAGTTAAGGCCCAATGGGCGGGCATGACTTATAATTATTGTTTGTTGTTTTTGTTAATGAATTACATTTTTAGAATTGTCAAACAATATTATAAAACAATTATTTCTTTGGTTTTTAGTTGTTGGTTTTAATTTATATCTTTACATATAAAACTAAAACTAAAACTGAGTAAATCTCAAGTAAACCTACACTAAATAAACTAAAGCTTCATGGTAGTAGTTAAAAGCATTATATGCCTTGTGATTTAACTAAAACTGGTTTTTGACATGATGTGGCTAGAATAGACTAAAATAAGCACTTTTTTTCGAAACACTCAAAACTAAAGTTAACAATCAATTTCAAACACTTCCTAAGTTGAAAACCTAATATTCCAATTCTAATAAAGAAACATAACATTAAGGAAAGACATGTTCAAGATTTCCTTCTATCTTTTTGTTTATAGCACTACTAATAAGTATGTGCAGGAAGTTTCTTATTTCAATAAGCTTATTACCAACACTTGCATATATGATACGCTGAGTCACCATTACGTTCAGTATGTATATCAGCAGCATCCACATCTCGACCCGACACACCTTACTTAACTGGTTTGTGTTGTATTAAGAACCCTTGTTTTGACCATCGTACCACATACCAAAGTACTATTAACTCACCATTGCACCAGCGTATCAGGAACTATAAGAAAACAGGCCTGGTTCATGATGTAATTAACAGAAATCGAAAGTCAAAAGTCCTATAATTAGTGAACATGATGTAATTAACAGAAAAAATTTGTTTCCATCACAAATACACTTTTCTAATCCTAAGACAATGCATTGAGCCACTTCTATTATCAATATATAAAAAGTTTAAAGCCGATTTTAATTTCAATTTGATCTTAAGTACTTAAAGTTTTCCTTTTAATTAGTCTAGCATTGTCTTGTTTTAATTTAATCTTATATTAATTAGGAAAGTGTAAGGTTTTAGTTACGGCAATATTCCATAATATGTTAGTTGAAGATGATAAATCAGATAGTCCCGTGTAATTAATTATCTTTGACGGAAAACATAAGCATCCTATGAAGATTGATATCAATTGCATCAAGATACAAATAATTATAATGATATACATAAAAACATAGCACGTATGAGTGAGAACCACCGCTACATATACAATTTCCCATTTTTTTGTGTTTAGCTGAATGTTGGAACCTTATTGTTAAGTACTCGCGTAAATTAACACTCTCATTACATCTCAGTCATGTCACTGTTATATTATAAACAAATAAACATGTATAGATGATGAGCTTTTGGTTTATCACAAACTGAGTTAATGAGATCTTTTAAAGTTTAAACGCCGAATTATGTTATATTGTATTCTGTGTAGTACTAATAGAACCGTCATTCAGGGTCATTTTATGAAGGTGTCTTTGGGATTTCTTGTTTAACTACTCATTCAGGCATAGCAGATAAGTTGCTATACTGAGCAATCATTAATACTTCTTAGTATTTTTATAAATGGAATTTGTTAATATCAGAATCGCATCCAAACAGGGTCAATTGAAATTTTTGTTAGTGTAATGCCAAACACCCCTCTAATTCAAAGAAACCGATAAATAGCAAAACTTGGCATATTAAGGTTAGATTGTATGCAATGTTTTAAGGTTCTTTAGCTTCATAAACAAAGGGAGAAAAAGAACACTTAAATAATGTTGACTAGTAGCATATAATTTCATAACTTTTTGTTTTATATCATTTACAGAATAAAAAAAAGAATTCAAGTATTTATCTACAATGATTGTGGAAAACTAGAAGGGGGGGGTTGAATAGTTTTACCAATTAAAACTTCCTTTTAATCTATTTAGATCGACTTATGTCAATCTATTTGGATGTGTGTGTTGGATGTTGATAAACAAACATGTAAAGGTAAGTAATGAAAAGATAAGAGTAAGAAGCACAAACCACAACGCAAGTATTTATAGTGGTTCGGCTACAAGGTCACCTTCCTTGCCCTACTCCACTCCCCGAGTCACCTACTTGAGAGTTCGTAATCACTACACCAATCTCCTTATGGCGGAGAAGCCTTCACAACGCTGCCTACTCTTTTTCCGGCAGGCTATAACCACCGGTTCTTTCACTCCAAGGTGAACCACTACTACACAACGTCGCCTACCCTTTATAAGGTACTAGGCTAAGTACCTAGTTCTTTCACACCTTAGGTGAACTACACCTTCACAACGTCGCCACCCTTTATTAGGTACTAGGCTAAGCACCTAGTTCCATTGCAATGGAGGAACTACTACCACACTACAACAACGACTAATCCCAAAGGAGATCTACTCCTTTACAACATCATCAAGGATATCAATATCCTGGATCTAAAATAGTCTATCTTGTACATCAAAACACACCATATCGAATGTACATCTAAGGCACCTTTCACTAATGCTTTTGACTAGATCTACAAGACACCTTTCACTAATGTCTTGTGTCTTCACTTCTAAGCATCTTTCACTAATGCTACTTTGTCTTGACTTCTAAGCAACTTTCACTAATGCTTCTTAGTCTTGACTTCCAAGCACCTACCACAAGTGCTTTATCCTATTGACGATAGATACCCTTCACTAATATCTTCGTCTTGACTTTTAAGACATCTTTCACTAATGTCTTCAACACTACACTTCTTTGAAGAAAGAAGAGAATCATCAACAAGAAGAATTCAGTAGCCTTGATGATGAGGAAGCATGGCAACTCATGGACTTGAGCTTGCTCGACTTCAAAGGTGGTGATCTTGCCTTTAAGAGGAACCTAAAAGATCACACAAAACAAAACTACAAACATAGATCTCTTGGATCTAAGGTTAGTGAGATTTAACTCAGGGGAGATAGTATATTGAAAGGGGTTAAAACAATGAACAAATGGCTCACTATTTATAGAAAAAAATCCTATGTTCCTGGATCCCACGGATCCCTACCAAGGGATCCGCTAGCAAAGCTAGGGATCCGTGGTCCGCTCCTCTTGCCCATGGGTATTTTTGGTTATGGGTCATGGGTCATGGGTTATGGGTTGATCCATGGTTTTCTTTCTAGATACAATGAACTTGGTTGTGGTATATATAAAACCATGGGTTGTGGGTCAAAACCATTTCATTAGTATTTTACCCATTTAGTATACACTTAGTTTTACCCATTTTAGTATACGTTTAGTATATGTTTAACCCAATATGTAAACACTAGTTGTTGTACATATGTATCTAAATCATAAAATCACTTATACTAGTTTTAGTGTTTTATGAAAGCGGTGTGTTAGAAAACTATTAACTCAAACTATTTACGTACTCTATTTGTTTCGTTAAATGATTTTACTTTTGTTATCGACAAAACATTAGAAGATCGTAAAATATAAATAAACGTTTTTACGGCTTATTTGTATTAACAATCTCCCCCTTTTGTTGATGACAAAACATAAAATTATTTTAAGGAAAAAGCTAAAAATCGTAAAAATTTGAATTTAGTTTTTTTTCTTTTCCCCTTTTGTCAAAAACAAAAGTGTTTGAAGAAGGTAACACATTGTTTTAAGAAAAACATGTGAAAGAAAAAAAAAAAAAGAAATAGAGAGCAAATAACGGGAAAGGATCTCGTCTTTACTCCCCTTGACGAGTCCATCCCTATGTGTAGGGCCAAATAAATGATACTAATCTAGTTTGTTTGCAAATAAGTTTGCAAAAGATATCGTCTACGAGACGAATTTGCTCCCTTGATTATTGCAAAGGGATGTCACGAAATGTAAACCTAGTATTGCAAGTAATTTTGCAATGTATTGCTTTGACATAAAGCTCCCCTAGCTTTAGGATGTCAAAGTCTTCATATGTAAATTGAATAACTACAAAACAAAGGTTAGAAAGCAAGTATAATTCACAATTTCCTGCAAATGTTATCCAATTTAGTAGAAAGAAAGCTCGTTTCACGGATCCCGCGGTTCCTCCTAGTAGGGATCCGTCTAGGCAAACTGAGGGATCCATCCGGGTGATGAATAAAGTCAGCAAAGATTGGTATAACAAGAAATGTTAATACTAAAAAAAATATGGATTATATAGTATACTCACATACTCAGAAATATAGCAAGTAGCATGTAATTCCATTTAATAAACAAGAGTTATGATATACATGACTAAAACAAGAAATAGACAATACATGACTAGGAATTTCTAGATCCCCTAACGCTGAGCTAAGACACCACTATAATCTTCTAGCTCAAGTTTTGTTTAGGTTTAATCTCGTCGAAACGTTCGAGGAGATGATAGAACATGAAACGTTGGTCTTCGCGTACTTCATGTATCAAACTTTCAACATGTTGACAATGATAGCAATATTTGTCATGGCTAGGTAGTGGTGGTGGATGAAATGAAATGGCTTGATTCGAAGGATCAAAGGCGGCTTGTGGGCTTCAAACGATGGAGGGATTGGTGGAGGTGCATTTAAGAATGACTCAACTAAGAATGATGGTGGTGGTTGAGAAGTGTCAACTTCCATATGGTCGGGTGGTTGATTTAGATGATTTGTCATAATCCAAATGGGGAGTATGTTGTCGGCAAGTGTTGACTCAACACCTTGATTTTGAACCATTATTCCTCCTAATGAGGAAAATGTTGTCGGCGGAAGCCGATGAGACGGCCTAGGAGGCAAGTCCTCTAAATTGTAGAGGTGTGGTGATGATAGTGGGGATGTAAATGAAATAGCTCTAGGAACCAATGGTGATGGTTTATTGGAGATGATATTGTTGGCCTAGAGGTATGGTGGTGTTTGGCATAGGTAGTTTTGTGGGTACTATCCTTTTAGGAATTGGTTTGATTGGATGATGAAGAGTTCTATCATTTGTTGGTTTGATGGGAGATGATTCGGTTGAGGAAATTTCGTGTATAACACCGAGCTCTTTTCATGGGTGGTTCTTTGGTGGATAAGTTACTACTTGGGGTTTTCCTCATGATGAGACGATTTCAAGAGTTTGCAAGAGCTGAAGTTAGGATAAAGTGATGACTATGGAGGTCCTAACAAGGTGGTTTATAAACTAAGAGATTTGGCAAGTGCATTTAAGCTTCAAGCCACTAGGATTCATTTGAATGTGATGATTGACATGCACAAGAGTCAACTTCAGAGGTTGTACTGATCTAGGAACCCATTTAAGATGAGATGGAGTGTTTGAGTTAGGAAGATGAGTTGAAATGATTGTTTATGAAAGATTTGACCTATATCACATCGGATCCCACTGTTCTCCTCAAAGGGATCCGTCTAGGCTAATCCTGGGATCCGTCTCTAGCAGCTATGAAAGATTTGAAATGATGTTTCTAAGATCTAAGACCTATATCATCTTGAGTGTTTCATTCCTCCTAAGTGTTTTAAATGAAAGGATGCTTGAGTACTTGAAGGTAATGAATGATGTAGCTAATGATTGTCTTTTATGGAAGGATTTGGAACTTTCAAGAGTACCAATGGATGAACAAGGATGACACTAAAGATTTAGAATGTCAATTGAAGCTAGATGATCCTAGAGATCAAGTTGTGTCTTAGGATAGTGTTTTGGAAAATATCCTAGAAGCTTTAAGATGAGAAAACTAGATTTTGATCAAATTTGATCAATTTGGAGGTGAGGATGATTTATGATCAATTTTGCCATAATTGAAAGATTTCTAAGACTAGATATGAGGGATCAAGTAGAAAATAAGGTGTGAGTTTAAGAGCGGAAGAGTAATGGATTAAAACTAAACGGTAGATCTACAAGCATTTTTAGAGTGTAACCTTGGTGAGAGGAAAGATTAACTATCTTGATAAGGACTTAATTTGCCTTAAGACACTATGTTTAGCTTAGTGTGAGGTGTTCTAAGAATGTCTTTGAAATACAATGATTGTAATTGCATTTTGTTCGACGATCCCACGGTTCCCTAAGAGTAGGGATCCGTCTAGTGTAACTTTTGGGATCCGCCTATCCGCCGCCAGAACCTTTACTAAAGGTATGCAATGATCTTGACAATGCATTATATCTTAAGGATAGTCTAAAGAGAGTTCTAAATACTAAGATATCAAATGTTTTATTTCATGAAGGAAATTGGATTACATTGATAAAGCACGAGTACAAGAGATTTTGAAATACTATTAGTTTCCTTGAGTGTTTTTGCTAGGAGGATCATTAAGTGATTGATGAGTGTGGTGGAATCAAGAATGAAGAAAGTCTTCATGAGGGATATGTTTAGCGGTTCCATCATTTTGTTCACAAGTACGTACAACGGACTTTGAAATTGAGGATGGAAGTGCATAACATTATGATAGAGGCGTGTCAAGAACATTCCATAAGGGATGAGTTTATTCTAGGAGCCTTGAAGATTTGCAATTAAGAAGTAGGCGAGATTGTATGGTTGTTGTGTTAGCAAACAGTACAACATGTGAGCACAACTAGCGGGAAGAATTTCTCGATTTCCCCTAAGACTCCAAACATTTTCGAGGATGGTAAGAGGCTTGTACTCTTCTCGGATATCCCTTGTAAAGATAATGTTTGGATCCGAGTAATATGGTCGAGGTTTGCATATTATGCGATTTAAATCTTCCGGAGAGGGTATGTGTGAACAATATGGACTATTTTCTTCACGAAAGTTGAAGAGAGAATCAAGAGACCAATCTTCGGTGAAGGCACATTGTCCATGATTTGGAATCCGGAGGATGTGAGCAAAATGCCCAAGGGTTAGAGTGAACTTTGGTTTTTGATATAAAACCAAAGAGATAAAGAGCGATCCTCGTACTTAACGAAGTTCGACTTGACGGAAGAATTCCATTATGAACCTTGGACATATTCTCGTTGATTTCAAGAAGACATTCTAGTCCTATGGCTCGAAGGAGGTATTGATACCTTCTTCGAATTGTAGAGAGGTGTCTACAATACGTCCTTCATGGAAGTGATGGTTTTCGAGATTATTGAACTCACGGACATGATTGCCGTGTTGGGTTCGGAGAGATGTTCGAGTGTAGACGCTAGTGAGTGAAAAATCAAACTCATATTCATGCGCCATAGTTGAACCTATAGAAATGACAAGTTAATGAAATGAGATGTTTGTGGTCAACTTATGATAATCTAATGTTTTTACTAGATTTTTATTAACAATGGTTTTAACAAGAAATACACTTAACTCACTTATGGTTTTGACATACGTGAGTATTACTTTAGAAGAGAAGAGGTTTTTGATTTGCATGAAAAACTGTCCAAAGTAGGACGGATCCCACGGTTCTTTTACAAAAGGGATTCGGCTAGTATATCTTCCGGGATCCGTGGATCAGAGGTAACGAACAGATTTTATAGTTTTATACCATTTAAAAATATGTTTTATCCTACATTTTCCTTTAGCATGCATACATGACTTCTAATGTATCACGAAAGAAATAAAACATATAAATCAAAAAGAAAGATAAACATACTATAACAAAAACAACCTAGATAAACTAGATTATTAATAATATTGCATTTCAATGCTAAGGATGATACAAAGGATTGGGTATATGACCCCAATATAGATTAACAACACAAAGTAAATGTCTCCGCATGTGAACTTCATCATAGGGAACACAAGTGCGATGAGTGTTATGACGATGAGCACGAGTGCGATGTAAACCATGTTGATGACGGATCTTTCTTGGTTTCGTTGAGATGGAGGAAGAGGAAGATGAAATTTTGAAATGGAAGATTTTGAAAGATTTGAGGATTTGGTAGAAAGGGTCAATGGGGGTTTTATAGGGAAGGAGGAATTTTGAAATTGGTTTTGTTTTATTATGGATTTAAAAGAAACAAAACATAAGTTTTATATACCACGATTTTAGACGAAAAAATAAACACGTATGTGAGAAAAATGATTCCTAATGAAGCTTCATGTAAAACATGTATAAGCACAAAAGATAATCATATAAATACCTAAATAGGTATAATTAATTATCAAGCAAAGTAAAAAGAAAATCATACCTCTAGCGCACTTAGGAATGTCTTTACAAATGACACAACAAATGTCACTTAGACGATTCCCGCTCCTTTAAGATACCTTCTTAAGGAAGGTATTCTTGTTACCAAGCTACTCCTAAAGCTTGGTGGTATGAGCTTTGACTAATCAACATGACAAAGAAGATTAGTGCAATTAAAAGATAAAAGGAAAAAATGTTGTTATTATCAAATCAACATCCAAACATATAGTTTTAAAAGACATGGTGTTTGTTTTTATGAAAGACCTTCTTTGTAGTTTTCAATTAACCATGGATCGTATCAAGTTTTTAAAGTACAATATACTTTAACAAACTTGGTAACGAAGCTCTGATGCCAATTGTGGAAAACTAGAAGGGGGTTGAATAGTTTTACCAATTAAAACTTCTTTTAATCTATTTAGATCGACTTATGTCAATCTATTTGTATGTGTGTGTTGGATGTTGATAAACAAACATATAAAGGTAAGTAATGAAAAGATAAGAGTAAGAAGTACAAAACCACAACGCATGTATTTATAGTGGTCGGCTACAAGGACACCTTCCTTTCTCCTACTCGAGATTTCGTAATCACTACACCAATCTCCTTATGGCGGAGAAGTCTTCACAACGTCGCCTACTCTTTTTCCTGTACTAGGCTAACCACCGGGTTCTTTCACCAAGGTGAACCACACCTACAACAACGCCACTCCTTTATAAGGTACTAGGCTAAGTACCTAGTTCTTTCACACCTTGTGAACTACACCTTCACAACGTCGCCTACCCTTTATTAGGTACTAGGCTAAGCACCTAGTTCCATTGCAATGGAGGAACTACTACCACACTACACCAACGACTAATCCCAAAGGAGATCTACCCTTTACAACATCATCAAGGATATCAATATCCTTGGATCTAAACTAGTCTATCTTGTACATCGAAACACACCATATCAATGTACATCTGCACCTTTCACTAATGCCTTGACTAGATCTACAAGACACCTTTCACTAATGTCTTGTGTCTTCACTTCTAAGCATCTTTCACTAATGCTTCTTTGTCTTGACTTCTAAGCACCTTTCACTAATGCTTCTTTGTCTTGACTTCTAAGCACCTTTCACTAATGCTTCTTAGTCTTGACTTCCAAGCACCTACCACAAGTGCTTTATCCTATAGACGATAGATACCCTTCACTAATATCTTCGCCTTGACTCTTAAGACATCTTTCACTAATGTCTTCAACACTACACTTCAAGAAGAAAGAGAATCATCAACAAGAAGATTCAAGAGCCTTGATGATGAGGAAGCATGGCAACTCATGGACTTGAGCTGCTCGACTTCAAAGGTGGTGATCTTGCCTTTAAGAGGAACCTAAAAGATCACACAAAAACAAAACTACAAACATAGATCTCATGGATCTTAGGTTAGTGAGATTTAACTCGTGGGAGAAAGTATATTGAAAGGGGTTGGAAACAATGAAAAAATGGCTCACTATTTATAGAGAAAATCCTCATCGTTCTCGGATCCCACGGATCCCTACCACAAGAGATCCGGCTAGCACAAAGCTAGGGATCCGTGGTCCGCTCCTCTTTGCCCATGGGTATTTTTGGTTGTGGGTCATGGGTCATGGGTTATGGGTTGATCCATGGTTTTCTTTCTAGATACAATGAACTTGTTCAAGTGGTATATATAAAACCATGGGTTGGGGTCAAACCATTTGCTAGTATTTTACCCAATTTAGTATACACTTAGTTTTTACCCATTTTAGTATACTTAGTTTAAGTATATGTTTAACCCAATATGTAAACACTAGTTGTTGTACATATGTATCTAAATAATAAAATCACTTATACTTGTTTTAGTGTTTTATGTGAAAGCCTAAGTGTGTTAGAAAACTATTAACTCAAACTATTTACGTACTCTATTTGTTTCGTTAAAATGATTTTACTTTTGTTATCGACAAACATTAGAAGATCGTAAAATATAAATAAACGTTTTTACGGCTTATTTGTATTAACAATGATTTCAATACTTGAATCGTAATGGCTAAAAGTTGTATACATGATAATGATTT